>LGRX02007908.1:0-40758 GCA_001247695.2 Cymbomonas tetramitiformis | reverse complement strand
GCGCGGCGGGGCCCAACACGCGCGGCGGGTCCTAACACCCGCGGCGGGGGCCAACACGCGCGGCGGGTCCCAACACGCGCGGCGGGGGCCAACACGCGCGGCGGGTCCATACATGCGCGGCGGGGGCCAACACGCGCGGCGGGTCCCAACACGCGCGGCGGGGGCAAACACGTGCGGCGGGTCCCAACACGCGCGGCGGTGTCCAACACGCGCGGCGGGGCCCAACACGCGAGGCGGGTCCTTCAACACGCGCAGCGTACCGTGGGTTCTTTTAGTATTACGAGTGATCAGACATGCGCCGCATGCGAAAGTTTTCAAATATCGACATTGCTGATTCGTATGAAATGCACCATATTCGTTCTCCCCCCGACATTGCGATGTGATGTGCTGCCCCCGGGGAAAGCGTGGGCAGCCTTATTTATTTGAAATTGGAACCTATTTGGTCGGTGTATACACTATATACCTGGTTAATCATAATTCCTCTACTAATCGATTACCACCCTTGGTGTAAACAGGGGCACCCAAAACTAGCTTGGGCCCTGGAGAACTTCCGGACGGTATCAACCACCGCGGGGGGAATAAAAACTAGATTTTCAACTCAACACACAAGGCAGGATGATGCCCCGCTCATTACCATAAGAGTGATAAGTGGGCACACCTGAAGACACCTTTGAACACACTCGTTGTGCAAGAAGTAAACACTTGTGCTTCAATCATAGCTGACTCAGCTTGGATAAGATTTCGTCATAAGGTCAACAGTCATGAAGCTGAATTTAGTGTCATATAATAATTAATTATATGATCAAATAAAAACGTATGTCAAATATGACAAAGTGTCATTCATTTATAATTCAGCTTCTCCCACAATGTAGACTAAAAGTATTGTCCATAATTTAGACATTAGGTTTAGCCCATAATTAAGATAATGGGTATTGGTAATAACATACAATCAAATGTTGTCCATGACTTAGATAGTGGGGTATGCCCAACTTAAGTACCGTTGTGCACTGATGTGCCACAAGAATCAACCACAATATTTAGTATGCTAACGATTTTCACGCTACTTTTGTTATCAAATTCTGAGTTGGGCTTTGGACTATGTGTGCCATTTGAATGCCTAATCTATTTCATTAGCTCTTTCAGCTAGGACGGTTTTCATACGAGCTTGGGTCCGCAATAAGTCAAGCTTGCTCTTTGCGTTCCTCATCGACGTCAACGCACTCATGAATTGAGAAATTTGCCGCTGTAAGGCTTGCACATATTTTTTAGATTCACGGATTTCGCAACGGCTCATGATATCACGGAGTCTTTCAGAGTCCACAAACTCGGCCCAAGCATCATGTTGTGTGCAGCTTGGAAATATCAACTCCGTGTCGTCTTGATGATAAGGTTGTTCTTCGTCGCGAAGCTTTGTCACTAGAGCACATCTCAACTGTTCAGCCTTGTTCCTGGTGCGGCGCACATCTTGTGAAGCTGGAACGATGTGTGCATTTGGAGTGTCAGGAGTGAGTGCTTCCACCATGTCATCACCAGCATCTGGCTTTCGGAGACCATGTGTTGCCCAAACCTGTGTGTTGTTACAAGCCATCCATTACACATAATATGAAGTGCAATAATAGATAGCTCGCACGGTGTTTTGCGTTGTGATAGGGAGGAGATTTTCAGTCTAAAATATTCGTTGGCTGAATATGCATGGTCATCGGGTCAAAAGTGAAGGATAAAGTGGATAGCACTCACAATGATTTGTGTGTATCACATTGACAAAAGGCAAGTTTAGACTATTTATTATACATCAATTATCGGTTGGCCCTCTCAACATAATCCCATCTAGATGCATGCATGCTAAACAAGTATACAAGTTATGATTATGTACACAACCATGAATTTCGTATACCTCTACATGTGTGAGTGCTCAACGCAAATTATACTATGATAGAGCTGGGCGTACTATCTCACCCCACGAGGATGCAAACTCATGGAAAATCTGGCGATTCTGGCTTTGCATAAGTTGCCGGAGATTGTTATTGATGTCAGCCGCGCTCATTTCCTTTTTAGTATTCTTGTTGAAAGTCCCATCCTCGTTCTTACTCGTGTAAGGGTTTCCACAAGATAGGCCGCTAAATGTGAGCTTGAAAAGCTCCCATAGATCCTTATGGTGAGATTCCATGCCTTCATTCATGTGTTTGCCTACCGTCCATTCATACACAAAGCGATATGTTCATATATGCCATTTGTTTTCTAGTTCCAAAAGAATACAATGGTATTGACCTCCGCTTTGCGCGGGGAGGGCTGTTGGCGGTTGATGCACAGTGGGACAATCATGCACACGCGATATATGATGATGTTGGCAGCACATAGGTCAAGGGATGGCCTGCCACACCGCACAGCAAGCGAGGGATATCTGAGGATATCCACCTCCGCTTTGCGTGGGGAGGGCTCATGGCGGCTGATTGCACAGTGGGACAATCATGCCCACGCGATAGATGATGATGAGGATGTTGGCGGCACATGGGTCGGGGGATGGCCTGCCACACCGTACAGCAAGCGAGGGATATCTGAGGATATCGACATCCGCTTTGCGCGGGGAGGGCTCATGATGACGGCTGATTGCACAGTGGGACAATCATGCCCACGCGATAGATGATGATGTTGGCAGCACATGGGTCAGGGGATGGCCTGCCACACCGCACAGCAAGCGAGGGATATCTGAGGATATCCACCTCCGCTTTGCGCGGGGAGGGCTCATGGCGGCTGGTGCACAGTGGGACAATCATGCCCACGCGATATATAATGATGATGTTGGCGGCACATGGGTCGGGGGATGGCATGCCACACCGCACAGCAAGCAGGGATATCTGAGGATATCCACCTCCGCTTTGTGCGGGAGGGCTCATGGCGGCTGATTACAGTGGGACAATCATGCCCACGCGATATATATGATGATGATGTTGGGCACATGGGTCGGGGGATGGCCTGCCACCACCGCGGCAAACGAGGATATCTGAGGATATCGACCTCCGCTGCGCGAGGAGGGCTCGCCAATGGCATTTGGTGCGATTCGATAATCATGCACACGCGATATATGATGATGTTGGCAGCACATAGGTCAAGGGATGGCCTGCCACACCGCACAGCAAGGGAGGGATATCTGAGGATATCCACCTCCGCTTTGCGTGGGGAGGGCTCATGGCGGCTGATTGCACAGTGGGACAATCATGCCCACGCGATAGATGATGATGAGGATGTTGGCGGCACATGGGTCGGGGGATGGCCTGCCACACCGTACAGCAAGCGAGGGATATCTGAGGATATCGACATCCGCTTTGCGCGGGGAGGGCTCATGATGACGGCTGATTGCACAGTGGGACAATCATGCCCACGCGATAGATGATGATGTTGGCAGCACATGGGTCAGGGGATGGCCTGCCACACCGCACAGCAAGCGAGGGATATCTGAGGATATCCACCTTCGCTTTGCGCGGGGAGGGCTCATGGCGGCTGGTGCACAGTTATCTGAGGATATCGACCTCCGCTTTGTGCGGGGAGGGCTCATGGCGGCTGGTGCACAGTGGGACAATCATGCCCACGCGATATATGATGATGATGATGATGTTGGCGGCACATGGGTCGGGGGATGGCCTGCCACACCGCACAGCAAGCGAGGGATATCTGAGGATATCGACCTCCGCTTTGCGCGGGGAGGGCTCATGGCGGCTGATTGCACAGTGGGACAATCATGCCCACGCGATACATGATGATGATGGCGGCACATGGGTCGGGGGATGGCCTGCCACACCGCACAGCAAGCGAGGGACATCTGAGGATATCCACCTTCGCTTTGCGCGGGGAGGGCTCATGGCGGCTGATTGCACAGTGGGACAATCATGCCCACGCGATATATGATGATGATGATGATGGCGGCACGTGGGTCTGAACAGTACCTAAGGAGCGATGATGTTGGATCAGTTCTCCTCCGTGTAATCCCAAATCGTGAATGTAATACGAAAATGTCTTATCTGTGAAATGCATACGCACCTGGTGAAGCATGTAGTTAGTAGTGAAGATAAGTAGTTAGTAGCATATGCAGCGAGGCTGAGGCACAAATTCAATCTTAGATACACAATTAGCAGTGTCGGCACGCATGGTCAAGATATTTCATTTCAGCTTGCTCAAAGAAATATCAGGCATTATCGTAATTTGCGGTATATATGCATTGTGGTTGCATATTCGAGAACTTTTTTATAGCTTCGTTCTCCACCATATACATTAGAATCCGCATACGGCATCTATCGACACCATATGCGACGAGTTGACATGCTGTTGAGTTACATGAACATCACATTCCATTCAACGTGGGTTATCATAATTTGCGTATTATTATGTTGTGAGTATGTGTGTGTGTGCCGAACACACACACAATGTAATACATACATGCATATATACAACCATATGTAAAGAAAAAACAATTACTTTTCGAATTTGAAACTAACACATCGCCCTGAGACTCACCTTTCGGAAGAAGGTGCGGCATAATGGGCCGAAGGAAGAGATCTCCTCATCACTTGGTTCAAACATTCGCCGTATATGGAGGATCCGCTGCCACATTCCCCAAATTTCCAGAGTTGCATGACAACATGGAACCGCAACTGGTACCCATATCTTGTGTTGGGCCACCAGTTGCTTCACGTTGATGCCCTTGCAACTTGGGTCGAAATATTTCTTGTTCGTTGAATCATACCTCATTTGGTACGATCCACATTTATTCTCCCGCCAACACTTGTTCAATGCCGACACCTTTTTCCCTTGGTCTTTTTTAGCACCTGTTGATTGTGTACATGCACTTTCATTAATATATTCTGAATACACCTTGTAAACATCCATTAATATATATAATCATATTGTGTCAGTGTTGCGATCCGATCGTTGCGCAAGGTGGTGTATTCAGAATATATATAACCATATATGAAATCATTGTCGAGCATTGTAATGAAAAAACACGTGACATAGTCATCCGTCATTAATATATATATATATATATACAACTGTTGTATATATATATGCACTACACTGCGCAACAAGGTGTATCCAGAATATCAAGTGCACTGTGTGTTTGTGCGTTCCTTGGATCCTCCCTAATAAGATTCAATTTCTTGCCCAGATTGCTGTTTGTAGTGAACTCGGCTTAATGTATTCAGTTTGCCGCGACTCAAAATAAGAGATGTTGTTTTTGTATGGACAAACCCACCATTATATTGTGCTTTGTCGTGAATGTCACGAAGCAAGTACTCAGTGCCTCTTTGGCCACCATGCTCAATGCAGATAGGTATGTGGAGAAGGGTCTTCAACTTAATGAAGGCTTTCGGACAACTGCGTGTCATTGGCCAATGCTTGTGCACACGCAAGCGTATCGATCTAGACGATGCAACACCAGCTCGTTGAGAGTGCAACCGTCTTGAAGCACGAGACGTCGTAGCTGTCAATCAGACAAACATAATGGTACGTGAGAATATATTGACGTATCAGACGATCATGTGGGTCCAGTGTGATACAAAACATATCGAAGTCATTGGACATTGATGATAAAGAATCATATAATATCAGAAAAAATCTGGTGATCAGATGAATAAACAAACTAACTAATTGGACAGGAAATACCATTTTCGCCATCGATGCCGACAACAAGGGATACCATAACGTCGTTGTCCGCTATGCATGATATATCAATGGAAGGCCGAAATGTTTGTTGGCTTTTGGTATGGTATTCAGCCAATCTTAAAGACCATTCCTGGCAATCCACACGGTTTATCTCACGCAGCTCGGCCATTGTAATACCATTGTCCCGGGCGATGTCCAATAAAGTCTGACCCGGTCTCACTTCGTGTATATCGAAAACAACGCCGAGCTCGCAATATTGGCAATCACAATACTGGCAAAATTTGTTATTGCCTATGTGCATCGAACAACATTACCCCACGTGTTAATAACAATCTAACATATGACATACATCATGTTTTAAAATTTCGAAGCCCCAATCATGGTATGCAAAACTTGGGTGCTTAGAACAAGATAGCCTATGCCACCGGTGAGATATTGGGACTTTAGGACATCTTAGCACACACACTTTTGACGGGTGTGTTGCTTTTTTGTTGTGCGACTTACTGTGATTCATTTTTACATGTCTCCTCCATAATGATATTGATTTACATATATTCTTTCTCATTATGACATTAGGTGCAAGGTAAACCCAGTTCAAGTTCGGACCCCCCCCCCAAACGGAGCACGCTAATCAACTTCAAACATTGTGTCATCAGATACGTTTGTACCTCCCCCAAGGCCTCCTTCTTGAAGTACACTCCACATTGCCGACATGTCCATGGGAAAATTCAGTCGAACAGCTAGCTCCACTTCTTCTCCTTCGATGACCACGGGGACTGATGTCGTTTGATCATATAATGCTTGTAGTTGATCCCACAGCGCGCGGCAATTCGCATTCATGTTTTCAAGAGACTCCTTTCCGTGCATTATCAACAGCGACCAATGGCTTTTTGGCGCTTGAAACTCGCACGGTAGACACTCAATGACGGGATTGATGGTGAACGTGGTGAATGTAACATGTTTGCTTTTACTGTCAACAACGATGCACACCCATATATATACCCATCGTGTCAATGACATGCTTTGTGTTTAATTTCGTCATGAATGGGTTGGGTCATTTGTGCCATGCCAATTATACTTATGGTAGGATTAAGGGATAAACAAAGGCGTCATTCATTGATCACGTATTCACGGCATTTTACTTATATAACAAATGAATACAACATTTATCCCAACAAGTTGTGTTTTCATCCATGATTCGTGTTGAAGAAAGTCGCAACGTACTTTGTCGCTGCATCAAGAGAGATGTCCCAAGCACATATTTGACTAAGTATTTCTGCCTTAATTTCAGGAGGCGGTGTGTCGGATTCAGTCCAGCCATATAACGCCTTCACCTGGTCAAAGCGACAAATACATGTTCAAGTAAGCGCGCAGCTATACTAAGTGCATATCATGCAAATTGCTTTTACACAACTTTGATGGCTTCATCCTAAAATTCTGTATATATATATATATACATATACATATGACATAAGTCTTCCAGGGCCTACTTTTCTTTTGGTGGGTGCTCCTATTTTGCGTATCACTTTCCTGAACGTGGTACGATAGGAAGTATACAAAATATATATACATAACATATTTTTGCACAAACAACTTCATATTTGTCATAACTAGTAATATGTTGAAGAATTATGCGGACAAAAAATGTCCAAATTTATACGAGTGACAAATGGTTTATAAATATTATGCACAACCATATTTAGTGATGAAATTTGGCAGTGATGCACCTACCCTCGTGTAATACGCCGGTAACAACAAGGACAACAGCTTCCGCGGTGCAATCGCGTAGCCTCCCTTCCCTTTGGTGGGTGTTATTTGCAATAGCATGCCCATGGTTTCATTAATGGTATGCCTTGCTTCGATGACACGATTTTTGCTTGGCCTCCATGAACCATAACCAGGGAAAGTTGAAGTCACCCTTTCCAAGATGACGCCCATCACTTTGTGCGCCTTGTCAATCGAGATGCAAGCAAGGCTGGTGGCCTTGTCAAGCAATCCCGGATTGTTCAAGGCTGTTCGGATGGCCTTGACCGTGTCATCTGCAATAGTGTGCTTGATTTTGTCAGGAATCGCTGCCATGGTGTCACTGATCAATGAATATTTACCTGAAACACTCCACTCCTGATTTTGTCTTAGTATTTTACTGCAAAATGAAAGTCAATGAAGAATGGTTGCAAAATATAATTCCACGTTAAAACGGGAATACACAGATAACGGTGCGGGGCAGCATGAGGACACAACATAATCAACTAACCAGTTGCATCCGGAGGATTTGAAGTCCTGTATGAAGTCGGTAATTATATATATACATAAAAGACAAGACAGGAGGCTTAACAACGGCACGTCGTACGAAACGTTTGCAATACTCGATACGACGTGTTGACCGACGTGTATAGCCATGGCTTATGAGCTATATATTCTTCCATCAATGCATACAACCCAGTATCATCCGCATGTGTAAACGAGCAAGCTGCATCCAAAGCTCAGCTCAGGACGACACGGCTACAATACACCTACCATACACGAAGTCACGAATCTGTATAAAATTATGTATACATATATTATTTCCATATATTATGTTTGGCATGGTCTAAGTGATCCTGGATGCCTCTAATATATGGTGTCATATCAATATATTTGTATGTGGTGTGATGGTATGTTTATATTGATATAAATTTACCTGAAACATGTGTGAGGCACTCTCTAAGGCAGCGTGCCTTCCCACAATCGCCACCTCCAAACAAGTTTCCTGCCTCCTCAAGAGGTCCCCGTAAAATTTGCACAGCAGTTCTGCGCAGTTTAGCAACGTACTCATGGCTATAGTCATCCGCATTACTTGCACGATTTCTTTTCCTGCTATGCTGTTTGGGGGGTTGTGGGTCATGGACCTCTTCTGTCGCTAAAGCCTAATGCCCTCCCCCCCCTCCCCCCCCAATAACCTCCTCTTAAAGTCAACATGTAATTTGATGCATGCATAATCAAGAATATCAGTGTATCATGACCTCTATTTCTATGGGTCATGACCTCTATTTCTATGGGCAGCTCATCGTGCCGCTGTTGCCCATAGACATAACCAGCTCGCCGTCATAAACTCTCTATATCATGCGCGCGCGCGCATATGATTGTACATATACCAATACACGTGCAAGTGATTCCGTGGGCAGCTCATCGTGCCGCTGCTGCCCACGGACACAACCAGCTCACCATCATATATGCCCTCTATACATAAGTACACACACACACACGCACATATGCTTAGTTAAGCACGCACACGCGCATACACACACACATGTGTGTGTTCATAACGCAGCATGCATTACTGCACATGTACGGATAATCACGTGGTGCATGCTAATATGGTATGTGTATGCAGCGACCTTCGCTCATACCTACAGTATTTGTGTTTCACGCTGTGAATCGCTTCGTGTGTAGCCTTGTTTGCCCCGTCGCGCCGGGACACACGTCGTGATTATCACGGTATAATTTGACAATCGGATGCCTCTGTTGCTTGGCACATATCGCAAAATGCGTGCTGGTAAGCCAGAGTGAATACCACACACACACACATGTATATCACATGTGACATGTTCATAATCATATCGTGCACCAATAACAAAAGTATCAAGCAGCCGGCATGATCACAAACATCGATCACGCAGTGGCAACACAGTTGCCCACCATAAAATGCGGACACACTATGGCTTGCGTTTGACTAGCAGTGCCATGAATGATACCCACATCGTTGGCAAACTCACACTTGCACAGGTTTCGATGTGTACCTCAGCAGTATTGGCAGCCGCTTGTTGTTGTTGGTGTCGTTGTTGTTGCTGCTGCTCTGGCAGCGGCTGTTGCTGCTGCTGATGTTGTGTTGGCAGCTGTTGTCGATGTTGCGGCTGCCGCTCATGCTGTTGCGATAGCTGCGGCAGCTGCTGCAGGATATCAAGGGCGTCGCCCTCGCGCGTGTGCTGGACGGCACTGGCCTCATGATGCTCATGGGCTGCCAGGTGTGAGTGCAGACCCCCGGGCTCGACATGTTGCTGCTGGACAAGTGGTTCCGTGGGCAGCTCATTGTGCTGCTGCTGCCCACGGACACAACCAGCTCACCATCATATATTCCCTCTATACATAAGTACACACACACACAAATATGCTTAGCTAAGCACGCACACGCGCATGCACACACACACACACATATGTATATCACATGTGACATGTTCATAATCATATCGTGCACCAATAACAAAAGTATCAAGCAGCCGGCATGATCACAAACATCGATCACGTAGTGGCAACACAGTTGCCCACCATAAAATGCGGACACACTATGGCTTGCGTTTGACTAGCAGTGCCATGAATGATACCCACATCGTTGGCAAACTCACACTTGCACAGGTTTCGATGTGTACCTCAGCAGTATTGGCAGCCGCTTGTTGTTGTTGGTGTCGTTGTTGTTGCTGCTGCTCTGGCAGCGGCTGTTGCTGCTGCTGATGTTGTGTTGGCGGCTGTTGTCGATGTTGCGGCTGCCGCTCATGCTGTTGCGATAGCTGCGGCAGCTGCTGCAGGATATCAAGGGCGTCGCCCTCGCGCGTGTGCTGGACGGCACTGGCCTCATGATGCTCATGGGCTGCCAGGTGTGAGTGCAGACCCCCGGGCTCGACATGTTGCTGCTGGACAAGTGGTTCCGTGGGCAGCTCATTGTGCTGCTGCTGCCCACGGACACAACCAGCTCACCATCATATATTCCCTCTATACATAAGTACACACGCACACACATATGCTTAGCTAAGCACGCACACGCGCATGCACACACACACACACACATGTATATCACATGTGACATGTTCATAATCATATCGTGCACCAATAACAAAAGTATCAAGCAGCCGGCATGATCACAAACATTGATCACGTAGTGGCAACACAGTTGCCCACCATAAAATGCGGACACACTATGGCTTGCGTTTGACTAGCAGTGCCATGAATGATACCCACATCGTTGGCAAACTCACACTTGCACAGGTTTCGATGTGTACCTCAGCAGTATTGGCAGCCGCTTGTTGTTGTTGGTGTCGTTGTTGTTGCTGCTGCTCTGGCAGCGGCTGTTGCTGCTGCTGATGTTGTGTTGGCGGCTGTTGTCGATGTTGCGGCTGCCGCTCATGCTGTTGCGATAGCTGCGGCAGCTGCTGCAGGATATCAAGGGCGTCGCCCTCGCGCGTGTGCTGGACGGCACTGGCCTCATGATGCTCATGGGCTGCCAGGTGTGAGTGCAGACCCCCGGGCTCGACATGTTGCTGCTGGACAAGTGGTTCCGTGGGCAGCTCATCGTGCTGCTGCTGCCCACGGACACAACCAGCTCACCATCATATATTCCCTCTATACTTAAGTACACACGCACACACACACAATAAGGGTCAATAGCCGCGCTGATGGCAATGATATAGGAAGGGACATGAAATGATTTATTGGCGGCAGCCAAGGGGGTCGTCGATGTTGGGCTGCCACAATCAATACGTATGCACAACGACACATACACCTGCTGTGATAATCTACATTGTTAAAAGTTTTACACATAGATAACATAAATTATATATTGTAACCATGCGCGTGCACGTGTGTGTGATATTGATGGCTGGTGAGGTTTCGGTAAGGTATGCATGGTCAGCCGCCGCCGGCTGAGTGTATCATCAGGCAGCTAACATCACAAACATCGATAAAATAGTGGTAACACAGAGGTGTGGTGTGCTGACCAGTGTGTCAATTCGTCGATTATCCTGCGCGTCGTCGATGCCAATTATTGACAGTAGTGGTGCGCGCCTCTCCACGAGATTATCGCGCTTGCGTTTATGCCGCCTTACTGTCCATCTTGAGGGTTTCTTTGATGGATGCTCAACCAAATTGTGTCCTGGTGTTGAATCGTTGGCAGATGATGGATGATTCGGATCCCGGTTCTCGGCAGACGCGACCATTTTCCGCTTCATACGGTAGAGATGTTTCTTTTGAGCTTCTTTCGATCTTTCAGGAAGAAGCTGAGGCTGCCAACTTTGAGGATTCATATTATGGGCGCGGGGACTATTTGATGACTGCATACGCAGTGGCGACACAAAGCAGGTGCACAACATCATACCGTGGGTGATCGTGCTTCGCGCACCATACAACAATAATCTGCTTTTACAATATCACTGTAAGGGAGACGAAAATGCGAGAAATATTTTGGAGCTGAAGTACCGAATTTCAAATATAAGAACCGTCCATGTTGTAATTTAGCGAGTCGCTGGGTGGATGTGGTACCATGTTTAAAACGTGCAGACCGAATCCTTAATATTCATAATAACTTGCAACGACGTCATGCTTCAAACTATCGCAAGAAATTTGGCGGGGGGTCGATCAGCACGTTGGCATATCGATGTCACAGTCTCGACAACCTATCGAGACAATTTCAATTGGGACCGCTTCTGTTGCATTTTTTGTCTTTAAAATGCGCATTTAATTCATTCACTGCTTACCTTCGACAGATTCGGTCGACCAGACAAAATCTCAGACCACGAGTCCGCTGTACGATGCAAATCATTGATGTTATCGGACGAGCGTGATAAAAAGTGTCCCCCTTGCACCAAATCATATCAAATCTACTCTGCCGCATCGTAATGGTGTGACAAATGCACATCGAGGGCGCGTATTAATAGTGTCCCCCTTGCACCAAATCTGATTCATGTCAGTTTAAAAACCACTCTCAGAGGTCGTGGGAGCTGGTGTTAGAGGATTCGGGGACTTGCTGGCGACCGTCGTGTGAAAGGAGGTGCCACAATGCTATGCGCTGATGGCCTTCCTTGCGATCTTGAGGTTCGCGGGCAATGCGTATCCTCTCTGCCAGCTGGTTGGCGCGGTTCACGCGCTCCTTTGGCGATCGACTCCCAGAGTGTACGCGGCTGCGGACGCGCTCCGACATTTTATCCACCAGGTCCTTGGCAGCCTCTGGGGACTTGCGCAGAGCTCTGCGGACCTTCTGCATGGCGACTTCGAGGGGGAGGGAGTACAGATCTCTCTTCCAGTGCCACGCAGTTAGCCTTTTCCGTGGGTCTGCGAGGTTGGACTGATAGATGGGCAGCGGCAGGACAACACGCGGTCGGGGGCGAAGGTCGCGGGGCTCTCCGCGGTTGTTGCCCATGATGGGGGGTCTGTGCCGGGGAACTCGCCGTCCCCTCCGACCCTCGATCCTCGCTTGTGTATAAGCGGGGCCGTCATCAAGAGGTAGCGACGGCTCATCGAAGGGGGCGCTTCCTGCGAGAGGGTGGCTGGACAAGTCATCCCTCGGCGGCGATGGGGCACCAGCTGAGCGGTAGGTGCGTCGCAAGCGGGTCCCAGAGGTGAAGGCCACACTCTTGGGGTGGGGACGTTGGCCCCAAGGGTCTCTGCGTCCTCGGGCGCGTCGGGGTTCCACTGGTTCTGACCGCTTCTCCAGGGCGGAGAGGGTCTGATCGTCAGGGCAAGACCTCACTTCCCCGAAGGGCAGGGTCTGGGGCTGGCCGCCGGCCAGTCATTCATCGCTCTCCACCGGGGGAAGGCCGTCACCCTCCACAAGCTCGATGCCCGCAAGGGCCGCCAGGGTCTGGTAGCTCTGCTCGTCCTCACAGGTAGCAAGAGCCAGGACCTCCTCGGAGAACTCTTCTGGGACGCCATCCACCGAGGAGATGTCCTCCTGCTGCTCGATGGCCCAAACGACGGCGGCTACAAACCCAGGGGAGTTCGCCAGTCGAGCGGGTGCATTGGCCCTCCACTCCTTGAGCTTAGCCTCGTCCGTACAGTTACGGACGATGTGCTCCGCAGAGCCGCAGGCGAAGCACCGGCGGACTTTCGGAGCATCAGGGCGGGAGAGGCCAGGTGGTGGTGGCAAAGGAGTCACTGCCGCGGCGACGGTGGTGGCAGGCCCGTTCTCCAGCATGGCAAGAGCTGGGCGGTTCGAAGAGGGGGTACGCCTGTAGAAGGGGGTGCGAGGTGGTGGGTTAGCGAAGGAAACAGCACGGGGAGGACGGTCTTGAGAGCGCCTCTGAGCCGCCTCCGTGTCAATGTCACTCTCCACCTCCTCAGCAACTTCCCGAATCTTCAACAAGGCGTTGTGGGTGCCTGGGATGTCGTCAGCGACGGCCTTCCTCTCCCACTCTTCTGGTTTGGAGACATCCAAGTGGATGGCTCTCAGGCGCCGCATCACCTTGGGTGCATATTTCAGCCCCCGGCGGTACGTAGAGAGCATCGACAGGTTGGTCATCTCCACGCAATTGGGGACTCTGCCGGCCAGGAAGTTGACGGAGGCCATGCGAGTCTCCAGTCGCGAGAAATACTCCGCCGCGGTTTCGTTCACCGCCTGCTTCAGGGCAATGGCCTCGCCGTGTGCGTTCTCCAGGTAGGCCTGCGTCAGAGAGCACACTGCCAGATCGCTGAAGAACACGTCCAGCTCCCCGTAGCGTTGGTGCCAAGCTTGCTCGGACCCAAAGGTCCCCGCCGCGCGCTCCAAGAACTTCCTCTGCTGGTCTTGAAGAGTGTACTCCTTGAAGCTCCAAAGAAGGCTTGACACACTCGCCTGGTACTCTGATACTGATGGCGTACAACTGGGAGTGGTCAGTGCTTCGATCACGATGGCCTCCTGGAATACCTTCCGCACCATGTGGGAGTAGTGCTCCAACTGCGTCAGGAGGCCCTTCTTGTCGGCCGATTTTGTGTCGGACGCGGAGCGGGGGAACCTGGTGACGCTCTTGACCAGCTTTAGCACCATCTCTTTGGTCTTGTGCTCCAGGCGGACCTCGTCTGGAGATGCTCGCAGGTTAGTGCCCTGCGGCAGACGGACGATGCCTGGAACAAAGGGGGTGGCGCTGGGAGAGAGCACGGGGTTCGCAGCGGCGGCAGAGTGAACGGGGTTCGCGGCAGCGGCAGAGTGAACGGGGTTTGCGGCGGCGGAATGGGGAAAACGGGCAGGAGGTGGTGGTCCCGGGGCATGCGCGGGCGGAGGCGCAGGCGCGGGATTTGTGGGGACTGCGGTCGGAGTGGGCGGTAATGTAGGGACTGATGGTGGTGCGGGGAGTGGGAGAGGTGTATGGAAGGGCAGGGGTGTGGATGGTTGTGCGGCCACCACGCTCATGCTCCGGTACCAATCGGAGTTGCTGACCTCCGACCACGCGGCGAGCCCGTCCTGATCGAAGTTCTGCATCTCCGACTCCCGCGCAGTAGCAGGGATCCACTCCCATACTGGCTGCCCCATGCTGGTAGACCGCACATTGGCCGCGGCTGGGTCTCCCATTGCCATATCCATGACCTCGCGGTCGACCATGAGGACCCAGGTCTCCACACGAGGGTTGGTAAGGGGTAGGGGTGCATGGTGTAGCCGGCCCCCCATGCGCGCATATGCAGTCAGCGGCGCTCCCAGCAGGTGCATGATCCTGAACAAGATGGCGTCGCCCTGCACCCCAGCCCGGCGGCGTTCGTCCCATGGTAGGGAGACGGTTGCCGCGCCTCGCACCCCAGCTGACTGGTGCACCCACAATGACCCACCATCGTGGGTGACGAAGAGGGCTCTGACCTCTGGGTACTGAGGGTAGGAGGGCTCTGGTGCGGGATCGTCAGGGGGATCCTGAGGTGGATCACTAGGGGGGCCTGGTGGCGAGTCGCTTGGACTGGAGTCTCTAGGCTCTGACATCAGCGGTCGCCACGAAGATCGCCCCCTTCGTCGCCTGAGCGCTCCATGCGTCAACAGATATCAGGAGGCCAGTTTCTCAAAGCGCTGCAAGCGGAATATGGGCGACCTGGTCCACTACAGACTTTGAGGAAGGAAATCCAAGAAGCTCCGCATCAACGCACTCGTGCCTTCTGCGTGGTGGGAAATGTGTTGTGGAGGGTGAGCGCTGGACGCTATCAGTTGGTACTGGGAGAAGATTCACCGCTTCGCGAGATAGTGCTGCAAGAAGCGCATGCATCTGTTTCAGCTGGACACGCGGGCAGGGACAAAACTCTGGAACGAGTACTGCGACGCTTCTGGTGGAAAGGAGCGGCGGAAGATGTGGGACGCTGGGTTTCATCTTGCGCTATCTGTCAAGCAGTGCGACCGAGAAATTCCTACCCGGATGGATTGCTGAACCCCCACACTATTCCTACGCGACTATGGCAAGTGGTCAGTGTGGACTTTGTCACCGGACTCCCAGTCACGGCGCGGAATCACGATGCCTTTGCTACTTTCACTTGTAAGCTCAGCAAAATGGTTCACATTATCCCATTGAACTTCCAGGACAGCTCCGCTGAGGTTATAGCCCGAATCTACTTTGACCACATCTGGAAACTACATGGCACTCCTATGAAGATTGTCTCCGACCGGGACCCTCGTTTTCAGGATACTATGTGGAAGGAGTTGATGAGACTTATGGGAACCAAAGTGGCCTCCACTACGCCTTACAACCCTCGTTCGGACGGACAAGCTGAACATACCAACCGCGTAGTAGAAGACATGCTACGGTCTTTCGTAGGCAGCAATCCGGAGGACTGGGACTTGTGGTGTGCTAACGTAGAGTTCGCCATAAACGATACGCGGAGCGATGTAACTGGCTTTACCCCGTTTGAGTTGGTTTTGGGGCACTCTCCTATGTCGCAGCTGGACCTGTTCCTGCAAGAGGCTGCGGGACAACACTCCAAGCGTAAGGGTGGAGAAGGTACCGCACACGAGATGGCTAGTAAATTCGCGGCTCAACTGGAGGACGCCCGCACTAAGCTGGAACTGGCGCAGCAACGCCAGCGACATCAGTTTGACCAGCGTCACACCGCCAAATCCTTTCAGTTGGGAGACTTGGTCTGGGTAGATGCCAAACATCTCACTGAAAATATCATGAACCGCGAATTCTTCAGGAAGCTGGGACCTCGCTGGCACGGGCCATTACCCATCACCGAGAGGTTCTTCAGTGACCAGCAGCGAGAGCTACCCGAAATTGACAGAGTAGGCGCCCCGGTGGCTTATCGGCTCAAGTTGCCCCCTAAGTGGCGTATCCACGACGTCTTTGCGCAGCATCGCCTCAAGGAATACCGCACCGCGGATGAAGCTTTTGCGCTGCGTCGGCAAATACCTACTCCTGCCAAGGTTCTCGTGGATGGACAATCCCAGACACATGTGTCTAAGATTCTGGCTCGAAGAGTGAAACCTACGAGAGGAGGTAAGGAAGTAGAAGAATTTCTGGTTCGCTGGACTGGGTACTCTAATGCTCATGACTCATGGAAGACTCGCGAGTCGTTGAACTACGGGGGTGAACTCGAACAGCTCACAGAGTTTGAACAACTGAGACTATCCCGAGAAGGACAAGCCCGTGAAAAAGCCTTACAGGAGGTCAGAATGCAGCGGAAGCAAAGGCGGGAACGCGCCAGAGCTCTAACCTTCCTGGACACCTCTGATGAAGGGGAACCCCCTTCTCTGGACAACTGCCTACCTTGGGAACAATACTGTCGCTCCTCTGACGCCTTTGTGACGCATCTGGCTCTTCTGGACTCTGTGGTCTCGACACGCGAGTTGCGACTACTAGTACTTTTCAGTGGTACAGGTAGTGTGGAGAGAAGTTTCCTGTCATGTTATCCGAAGAGTACCGTGGTCACCGTAGATCATGATCCTCGCTGGCAACCTACCTACGCTGAGAAGGTTCAGGACTGGGACTTCAAGCGTTACGCGCCTGGTTACTTTGACGTCATCTGGGCTAGCCCACCGTGCACAGAATACAGTCAGGCTAAGACCACTGGGGTGCGACAACTGCGACAGGCTGATGCCTGTGTACGCCGTACGCTCCAAATTTTCGACTTCCTCAAACCCAAGCATTGGTTTATGGAAAATCCGATGGGCAGGTTTCCCTTTGCGCTGCGATTTCGACCTGTAGTTCGCCGGTTACCTACTCCGTTGTATTGCTCTTACTGTATGTATGGCACTGGCTACCGCAAGCCTACTTGCATCTGGACACAGTCGCCTCCTCCAGTGGACCTGCGGTACTGTACGATGGATACTCCTTGTCTTCACCAACAGACTCTGGGATCACATCCGGAAACTGCTCAACTGGGGCCTCATCCTGGGCAACAAGGAGCGGGAGTCTCCGCTGCTGTATACCCTCTGCCCTCTGGATTGCTTCGCCAACTCTTCGAGCACCTGTTCGATCAGAAAAGCATATCACGCATCCATAAGCATGGCTGATCTGTGTCTGGATCTTAGCTGCTGTACAAATGAATCTGAGTTATCATCTCTTTGTACTAACAAGCTAAGAGGGGAGGAGTTGTGCCAGGGAACACTAGCCATGCCAAGCCATTCGATTGGCATATTGTATTTACGCGTACTGGGGCAGTGAAATGGCAATGGGCTCGGAAGGGGACTCCTGAGCCATTGACTTCGCACTATGGGGAGCGAAAGCCTGGGCTCGATTATAGCTGGCAGCATATTATCGTCCACCCTTCTGGTGCGCTACGCCGCTGGGAGCGTAATAGGGGCGGCGGCTGGTTTCTGGAAGACGCCACTATAGTGAAGGCGCCGGTAGCGCCATTCTCATTACCGCTCAGCGTTGCGTACAATCAGACGAGTGTGAAACTTGACGATGATGACTATCGTGGAATTCCATACACGGGGCGTAAGTCTGTACAATCGACGCCTACGAACAGTGACGATTCGGGTACAGGCGCTGTGACCTGGAGTAAGGAGAAGCTACCAGATCCGGATGACCATGATGACGCGAGTGTCGCAGACAGTAAGGAGAAGCTACCCGATTCGGATGACAAGGATGACGCGGGTGTCACAGACAGTAAGCATGACATGGATACTGCCAGTCCGAAATGGGAGCCTGCCTCGCCTGAATATGATGACACCGAGGATGACGTCAGCGAGTTCGATGACTTGGTAGCTGACGATGCTGAAGAACAAGCTGAAGCTCGAAAGTTGAAGAGACTGGGACTGCAGTTGATCATGGATGATCAGGGTGAACTTATCTGGGTGCCAAAGGGCACTTCCCCGACCTCACCCGTTCAGCCAGAGGATCAGCCTATCACCGAGCAGAAGTCTGAGGCCATATCTGAGGATACCCCAGCCTCTGTGGTGGAGACTGTTCAAGTACCATCGAAGGAACCAGCTGGGGTGTCCGAAGAGACGAAGAGGCAACCCAGGAAATATCCTGCCTGTTGGACTGCTGAGTACATAACTCATTTGAAATGCACCTTAAGCAGTGACAGTGATGACGAAGAAGTGCTTGACGTGGCTCCTCGTAGGAAGAAGGCAAAGACCAGCAAGGGACAATGAAATCAACTGTCTTGATTAGGATTGTCCAAATGCAGATTCTCTGATTAGGATTTGTATAGGTGGCAGATGATGATATGCCAGCCGACATGGGACAGATCGATTAGAGATATGAACTGCGCGTCTTGAAAGTATAAGACTTGAATTCTGCCCATTTGGAGGCTGTTCTAACTTGAAGTAACTATTTGGAGGAGCTGTTGCTCAACCTGTTAATTTACTGGTCAATCTTTCCTGCCATAAAGATATTGCAATTGCTTGAATTGTAGCCTTGTTCAGTAAGTGAGAGACGATGGCACTATGAAGTTTGGTTACTAAATATTCAACAACTTTGTATGTTCGGTAGAGGCACTAACCTGATAAGGCTCCACTCCTGAGATATGAATCAACAAGCTCTATGTCGCTCTGCTCAACATGTACGAATGCCCACTTCACACGGTAGGCAACCCACTTGAATCGCTTGTCGGCATTCTTACACTTGCTGATGATCCTTTTAGAGTCATGAAATAGATCTGGACCAACTATGGTTGCACCTAAGCAAGCGCAAGGGGCAAACCCACCCCCGCTTATCGATGCTCAAGGCAAGAGTGCGGGGTGCGAGGTGCAGGTGGCAAGGTGCAAATGGCAGGGTGCAGATGGCGGGGTGCAGATGGCAGGGTGCAGATGGCAAGGTGCAGATGGCAGTGTGGCCTAACCGGTGGGATGGCTGATGACACACTGATGACATGCGCATGCACACCACCCCTTACGCTACCCCCCGAGCTTGAAAGGGCCCTCCCGGAGGCTCACGAAGCCCCTTGGGGCCATCCATATGTCAAAATGTTCGGCACATCCCGTGCAAGATGATGATGCAATGCATGCCGCATGAATCGCAGCCATCCGATGACTGTACCCTAACCGGTGGGATGGCTGATGACACACTGATGACATGCGCATGCACACCACCCCTTACCCTACCCCCCGAGCTTGAAAGGGCCCTCCCGGAGGCTCACGAAGCCCCTTGGGGCCATCCATATGTCAAAATGTTCGGCACATCCCGTGCAAGATGATGATGCAATGCATGCCGCATGAATCGCAGCCATCCGATGACTGTACCCTAACCGGTGGGATGGCTGATGACACACTGATGACATGCGCATGCACACCACCCCTTACCCTACCCCCCGAGCTTGAAAGGGCCCTCCCGGAGGCTCACGAAGCCCCTTGGGGCCATCCATATGTCAAAATGTTCGGCACATCCCGTGCAAGATGATGATGCAATGCATGCCGCATGAATCGCAGCCATCCGATGACTGTACCCTAACCGGTGGGATGGCTGATGACACACTGATGACATGCGCATGCACACCACCCCTTACCCTACCCCCCGAGCTTGAAAGGGCCCTCCCGGAGGCTCACGAAGCCCCTTGGGGCCATCCATATGTCAAAATGTTCGGCACATCCCGTGCAAGATGATGATGCAATGCATGCCGCATGAATCGCAGCCATCCGATGACTGTACCCTAACCGGTGGGATGGCTGATGACACACTGATGACATGCGCATGCACACCACCCCTTACCCTACCCCCCGAGCTTGAAAGGGCCCTCCCGGAGGCTCACGAAGCCCCTTGGGGCCATCCATATGTCAAAATGTTCGGCACATCCCGTGCAAGATGATGATGCAATGCATGCCTCATGAATCACAGCCATCCGATGACTGTACCCTAACCGGTGGGATGGTTGATGACACACTGATGACATGCGCATGCACACCACCCCTTACGCTACCCCCCGAGCTTGAAAGGGCCCTCCCGGAGGCTCACGAAGCCCCTTGGGGCCATCCATATGTCAAAATGTTCGGCACATCCCGTGCAAGATGATGATGCAATGCATGCCTCATGAATCACAGCCATCCGATGACTGTACCCTAACCGGTGGGATGGCTGATGACACACTGATGACATGCGCATGCACACCACCCCTTACCCTACCCCCCGAGCTTGAAAGGGCCCTCCCGGAGGCTCACGAAGCCCCTTGGGGCCATCCATATGTCAAAATGTTCGGCACATCCCGTGCAAGATGATGATGCAATGCATGCCTCATGAATCGCAGCCATCCGATGACTGTACCCTAACCGGTGGGATGGCTGATGACACACTGATGACATGCGCATGCACACCACCCCTTACCCTACCCCCCGAGCTTGAAAGGGCCCTCCCGGAGGCTCACGAAGCCCCTTGGGGCCATCCATATGTCAAAATGTTCGGCACATCCCGTGCAAGATGATGATGCAATGCATGCCGCATGAATCGCAGCCATCCGATGACTGTACCCTAACCGGTGGGATGGCTGATGACACACCGATGACATGCGCATGCACACCACCCCTTACCCTACCCCCCGAGCTTGAAAGGGCCCTCCCGGAGGCTCACGAAGCCCCTTGGGGCCATCCATATTGTCTATTCTACTAATTTTTGGGCGGGTTAACAATACCTAAGAGCGATATTCGAGCACTCTAATATCCACAATAATTCGAGATATCGCATAAAACCCATGCTTGGGAATATTGATTGTAGTTAGGTTTGTGTGTGGAAACTTTAATTTCTGCTACTTGAATGGGTATACTGGGCTGAAATGGCGTTCAAAGTTAGGGCGGGTTGGCCCGAAAATTACGGCGGTTAATCCCTAACTTCGTTTATTGTTGCTTCGCGTAGGCTACGTGGTGGTCCCAAGGCACTAAGTGACATTATTTGAAGGAAGTTTTATGTTTTGTGACCTTAAGTTTCGATCTAGAGCACTTCCCTATCGGTATAGACCAATCCTCAGCCCAAAATGTGTGGCGTTCTGCCAACTTTTTGGGGGTAATTTTGAAGGTTGATAAACGCTTGTTGTTCCTACTTTTTGCCCGAAGTCGATTACCAATCCTCAGACCAAAGTGTCTGGAGTTCTGCCAACTTTTTTTGGGTAATTTTGAGGGTTGATAAACGCCTGTTGTTCCTACTTTTTGCCCGGAGTCAATTACGCGCGCGATATCGTAGAAATGCCTAGGTATTGGTAACCCGCCGTAACAACGTGTTACGGCGGGTTAACCCGCCTTTCGCAGAATAGACAATATGTCAGAATGTTCGGCACATCCCGTGCAAGACGATGATGCAATGCATGCCTCATGAATCGCAGCCATCCGATGACTGTACCCTAACCGGTGGGGTGGCTGATGACACACTGATGACATGCGCATGCACACCACCCCTTACCCTACCCCCCGAGCTTGAAAGGGCCCTCCCGGAGGCTCGCGAAGCCCCTTGGGGCCATCCACATGTCAAAATGTTCGGCACATCCCGTGCAAGACGATGATGCAATTCATGCCTCATGATGAATCACAGCCATCCGATGACTGTACTCTAACCGGTGGGATGGCTGATGACACACTGATGACATGCGCATGCACACCACCCCTTACGCTACCCCCCGAGCTTGAAAGGGCCCTCCCGGAGGCTCACGGAGCCCCTTGGGGCCATCCATATGTCAAAATGTTCGGCACATCCCGTGCAAGATAATGATGCAATGCATGCCTCATGAATCGCAGCCATCCGATGACTGTACCCTAACCGGTGGGATGGCTGATGACACACTGATGACATGCGCATGCACACCACCCCTTACCCTACCCCCCGAGCTTGAAAGGGCCCTCCCGGAGGCTCACGAAGCCCCTTGGGGCCATCCATATGTCAAAATGTTCGGCACATCCCGTGCAAGACGATGATGCAATGCATGCCTCACAACCATCCGATGACTGTACCCTAACCGGTGGGATGGCTGATGACACACTGATGACATGCGCATGCACACCACCCCTTACGCTACCCCCCGAGCTTGAAAGGGCCCTCCCGGAGGCTCAAGAAGCCCCTTGGGGCCATCCATATGTCAAAATGTTCGGCACATCCCGTGCAAGATGATGATGCAATGCATGCCTCATGAATCGCAGCCATCCGATGACTGTACCCTAACCGGTGGGATGGCTGATGACACACTGATGACATGCGCATGCCCACCACCCCTTACCCTACCCCCCGAGCTTGAAAGGGCCCTCCCGGAGGCTCACGGAGCCCCTTGGGGCCATCCATATGTCAAAATGCTCGGCACATCCCGTGCAAGATAATGATGCAATGCATGCCTCATGAATCGCAGCCATCCGATGACTGTACCCTAACCGGTGGGATGGCTGATGACACACTGATGACATGCGCATGCCCACCACCCCTTACCCTACCCCCCGAGCTTGAAAGGGCCCTCCCGGAGGCTCACGGAGCCCCTTGGGGCCATCCATATGTCAAAATGCTCGGCACATCCCGTGCAAGATAATGATGCAATGCATGCCTCATGAATCGCAGCCATCCGATGACTGCACCCTAACCGGTGGGATGGCTGATGACACACTGATGACATGTGTATGTATGTGTGATGCAATGTGTATGTACTATGCATAGTGAACTACACAATGACCAACGCAACGTTAAGAAGGGGCAAAGAGCAGCGGGAACATGCATACCGGATACTCGCTTCACATCGGCTTCACGGTCGGGCGCCTTGTCATAGAAGATGGTATCTGCTTCCCAACCAGGGCGTAGTGCGGACCTTTGAAGCATTGGCGCCATGTACTCGAGTTTTTCGGAAGGCACCGCCGTGGCATTACAGAGCTCCCCAGTCTCTGTGTTATGAGAGGCCAAACCTAAGCAAGCGCAAGGGGCAAACCCACCCCGCACCCCCGCCTATCGATGCTCAAGGCAAGGGTGCAGATGGCAGGGTGCAGATGCAGGGTGCAGATGGCAAGGTGCAGATGCCAAGGTGCAGATGGCAGGGTGTAGATGGCAGAGCGCGGATGGCAGGGTGCAAATGGCAGGGTGCACATGGCAGGGTGCGATGGCAGATGCAGATGTCAGGGTGCAAATGGCAGTGCGATGGCCGGTTGCACATGGCAGGGTGCGGATGGCAGAGTGCAGATGGCAGAGTGCAGATGGCGGGGTGCATATGGCAGGGTGCAGATGGCAGGAGGGTATGAGAGGCCAAACCTTTAGCTCCGCAAACAGGGGCGGCATAGTAGGATACATCATAGGAAGAGGATATCTTCGCCACAACACCTTGCAGCTCCCTACGCCTGAAAGTAGCGACACTCGCCAGTGCATCTTGCTGTAGATGCTGAGATAAAATCTGTCGAGAGTGGCGTAATGTCCTCAGAAAAAACCTGGCACATTCATTCAGGCTCAGAAAAATATTGTCATCGATGACAAAAATATTTCTAAACGTATATACGTCCAGTGAATAAACACGACAGGTACCCAGGCCGTCATCGATGACAAAGAATACTAAGTTTCCAAAAATATTACGACTAATTATCCACGCAGAGACTTGCTTCGTCATCGATGACGTTTGAGAAAAGGTTTAAGGCACGAGCCAAAAGCGAACTTAATGACAAAATACAGGAAGCTTGTCATCGATGCCAATAAAAAAAAAAAAACAACCTCAGAGGGACACTCAGGACAACTTTTTTAACCCGAAATGTTATCAAATAAAAGATTGGAAAAAATTAAAGCTTACCTGCACCCTGGCCTTCAGCCAGCGCTTGTCGCCGGGTTCGACTTTCTTGCCTGCAATGACGCCACCTTCTTTATACGCCTTTCGGAAAGCTTCGTTTCTTCCGTGTCCGTCAATTGCCTTGTACTTGTGCCTATAATTAAAGCTAATGGGTCAGGAAAGTAAAAAGAACACACGACGTAAAAGAAAGAAATAGCTCACCTCTTACTGTCCGGCGTCTTGTACCACATCATGTCGCACATGGGGTCGAATCCCACGAGCTCGATGCGCTTCATGGCCTCCACGGCACAATGCTTGTGACCTCTTGGATTGTCATCAAAAGAGCACTCACTCAAGTTCAGTTCCAAAGTTTCAATATATCTTGCCTTGTGTATCTCCCCAATGTTAAGAGACTCAACGACCTCCCCTGAATCTTGTTCAGAACTGGTGGGTGCAGACTTTCCCCGCGTAGTTCTTGGCTTACTGACTACGTGCCATTCTGCGGGCGGTTTAGAGTTTCTTTTTCCGGCCGAGTCTGCCATTTAATTATCACTGAGTGTGCAGCGTTGACTGTGGAGTGAGGTGGGTTGGCAGTGACAAAAATTTTGAACTGACAAAGGGGCCGCCACTCTCCGCTTCTTATTGTCTAAATTCGTCAACCACTCGTGACTTCCAGCCGCGCGCGTCGCGCCGATTTTTTGGTTTTTTTGGGGAGGTTAGGGGGGCAGGCTGGGAAGTGAGTTGGGGGTTAGGGGGGCTGAATAAACAATTATTAATTTCATATATAATATTATTATATTGGCAATTTCAATTTTCAACTTTCTGGCGCTACTACTTAACAACAACTTATTTTTCGAACTGCACAATTCTTAACAAACAAATATAGAACTCCAAGAAGGTTGCAACTTCGAGATGACAATTTAATTGGCTTGATAGCAGGTAAATACTTGACAAATTATTGTTTTGTCGATAACATGTCATCGATGACACTACGCCCCCTCCCTCTCTCTCAGCTCTGACCGAATCTTTACATGTTACCTTTTTCGTCATCGATGACATTCGAGTGCGTGTGAAATATTACAGCTATTTGAACTATTCCTTTTGCACAATGGGCAACTTTGTGGATTTCTTCTTCGAAACCCCTCAAGGTGTTCTTCTTTGTCGGCCTATTCCATGGCGTGTACGTGGGAAGCGATGCCAAGTTTTGCACAAGGACATTTGTGACGCCTTCGGACTTAACCCCGACGATGGATTGGCTGTTGCAAAACTGGCTAGTAGGAAATATGTCTGTGACAAGGAGGTGTACCGCGTGGACCCGGAATGGGGCTACTCAGTTATAGGTTGTTTGATTGATGCCGAAGACGAGCCCGAAGATGCTTCACCGAAAACTCCTCCCGCAACCTCCGCGGCTTCAGGGTCTGAGGACGAACCTGAGATCACTGGCGAAGCTGCTTCCACTTTTGACAACTTATGCGACTCGGAACCTGCAGATACCTTTGAACCTGAGCTTGATACTCCTGTTGCGAATTTGTCGAAGCAGGACTTTGAGTTTGCAAACGCGTTCCCCAAAGATACAATCTTCACCACCCAAGTGCCTTCTAACGTCGACGGGAATATGACCTTCGGTTTCCACGTCAAACAACCGCCACCCAAGGACAGCCGTGGGGTTTCTTTGGCTAAACTCCCATTCTTTCAAACACCGCGTACTTGGTCACATGCGAATAACGGGTCGGACAAGGCAATAACTGATAACTGGAAGCAGTTGGGTGCCAAGGTCAACATAAAAAGGGTGAAATGCCTCGGAGAGGCAGTATGCAAGAATAAGACTTGTCCGTTCCTTCAAATTCATGGCAAAAGCTTCATTGAAAAGGTATGAAACTGTTTTTGTACTTTGTATAATTATAGTACTTTCAAATATCGTCATCGATGACAGTTGTTTCGCTGTTTATTTTTTCAGAGTAGATGCTTTATAATGTTTTGACTGATTTGGCATCGATGACGAATATTGTTACTTGCTTGCAAAACATTTTCATTGAATAATTATAGCCTGTAATTCAATAGGTGGCGCAAGTCGGGAAACAAGTACAAGTGGCACCGACATGTCCAAAGTGCAAACAAACTACTTCCATGGAACCTTGTGCCGCTACCGCCACGCTTTACCGTGGTGAACTTAAGCCCGGATCAGGCTATTTGTTGAGGTTTAAACACATCGGGAAGCACTCTTGCACAAACCTTGTCAATAAAACCAAGCCAGCAGACCTTGGGGAAACCGAAACTGAGGCAGTCTTGAAGGCAATCCCCGAGATGGGCGCAGCTCGATTGGAAAACCTGAAGATGGCTGCAACCGCCAATGTGATGAACAAACTGCTGAGTGGACACGAGTCAACCACCCTACAAGACGTATTGAACGTGTCAGAGGCGGTGCAAGATGTTCGGGCTTTGGAGTACGTTATTCGAGGAAGCAAGAGCTCGACGTATGTCCCCTCAAAGGACCCCGATGTCGAGATACGACAGTTGCGTCAGCGCTTGCAAGAACTTGGACTCCGCGCGTTGTTGTTCGAAACGTACGCATTGAAAACATAGCAATATCAATATTGATGTTGTTCCATGTTTGTTATTTGAAACTAACAAATGTAATTATCACAGGCCGCCTTTGCAGTACTTCATCTGTCCCTTGGACATTCCGTGGTCGCCGGCCAAGGTGATGCTATTAATGGACAGAGTCCTCGGGAAGCCACCTTTCAAAGGTCAGCTGGCTTATTCTGATGGCATGCACAAAACAATGAGGGACAAGGTGGTGGAGAAGATATGTTGCGTGATTCCAACACTCGGCTTGATAAAACTAGTAGTCAACGCCTTACCCGCCGGGGAACGCGGCATGGACGAGAGGGCGATGTGGGCTGCGGTCGATTACGCCGTCGCTATCTACGCTCAGGAACACCCGGAAGAGTTTGCGGCATACCTGGATGCAAAGAACTGGCCAGAGTCCAAAGGTCAAATACATTTTCGACCAGGGGGTTTTGTTCGTGACGCAGCAGGTAATTATGATATAGTACTCGGTGTATTTTTGTGTTGTCATTTTATTGTCATCGATGACGATATCAAAACTATTTTCTATTTTACAGCAACACTTAATTAAAACTAGGCTGCACATCGTCATCGATGACAAAGAAAAGTTTAAGTTTCAGATATTAATGTCAGTTTAGTGCACTTGCAGGAGGCGCCTGGAATGGTTTACGCATGAACTACAACTTTTTGATTGCGGACATTGAAAGCCGCAAAGGTTTTCGTGTGCGTGACGCACAGGGAAACTCCTTGGAGATCGACTGCGACCTTCACGTTTCAAAAGACGTCAGTCTTCACTGCAAAAAGATTGACAACGAGTTCGAAGCAAAAACCTTCGACAAGCTCTGGCACGATTGGTGGAAGGAGTTGGCACCGGGACAGCTTTTAGATGCTCGAGCTCGTTTGATGGACTTCATTGAAGATCAGCCCCGTAAGGACGTGCAGAGCAGTCTGAATGGATTGTTCAAGTTTTACTCCCGTGAGGGAGAAAGACTACTGCATATCTTTCGTGACCCAACCGCAAACCTTGCAGAAGCTCTGGGAAACCAGGATAATAGGAACCTCGGAAAATATCTCACTGTGTCTGAGTCCGTGCGCATGGAGCTTTGCAGCTTTGTCGACCAGAGCAGCCACCTGAAACACATGGGGGAATGCGGGTACGTGCGACGTGAGTCCCGAGTCCAAGAACTTTATCAAGAGCGCAGGGCAAACCTAGCAGCCGAGAAAAGGGTAAGGACGACGGCTGATGACATCATGGAAGAGGTCCGTGAGATATACGTTCGCTCCCCACCAGCGGTTCAAGAGGGAAGGAACCACCGTGCAGACAAAACCCGCGTTTTCCCTCGTCAACCCGCTGCCCAGCAAACGACGAACACACCGGTATGAACAACTTACACTAATCTTAATTAGACACGTCTTTTGTCGACATTTTAATCGGATACATGTTGACATTACATCTGCACCTTGTAAACTTTTAATACTTCAACTTATTGTCATCGATGACAATATTTCGTTGTTTTAAAGATAAAAATGTCAAACTATTTTCTTCAGCATTATCGTCATCGATGACGAAAGCTTGACTTGTTACCTGCAGGAACCCACGCCGAAGATTGTGAAGTGTAAAAGTACAACTAAGAAAGGGACGGAAGTCTTTACCTTCAAGGTCGATCCTGATCCGAGTGACGACTCGCTGGATTGTTATTGGAAAACCGCCACAAAAGTTGATTCCGACCTCTTATTCGACTTTCTTTCGGCTGTTCAAACTCACTCGCCTGACAAAGACGGCTTGCGTAACTCCGTTCTGACCCTGAAGACGGTGAGATACATCTCGAAAGGCAACAAGAAGCTTGTCGGCACACTCACCAAACTATTCACGGAGCCCGCCAAGCTGTCGGTTCTGAGAGTCCCCGCGCCCACTCAATTATTCGGGGTGAACGACGAAAACTTCGGAGTTCACGAACGGACCTTCAAGGTTGGGGGCTATAGGATGGCCGAGAGTGTTGTGACTTTTAGTCACTCAAGGAAGAAGCAAGTTTCTTGTAGCTGTACGTATTTCCAAAACGTAATCACTACTCGTACACGGGAAAATAGTGTTCACTGGTGTTATCACATCTGCTACGTTTTAATGAAGGCAGGCTTTCTCCCCGGACATGCGTACTACTACCAAAGCGGTTTTACGGACAACGAGGTGGAACTGATTCTGACTGCTTTAGAGGTTGTGAAGGTGGCAAAGCGTAAGGAAAAGCTCGAACAAGGAGAGTACGCACTCCAGAACGGGAGTTCCCAGAACGCGACATGTGCGGCTTCCTACTCAAGGAGTGGCTGTGTGACAGCGAAAGACACAAACTCCCTTCAGCCGATACTTCCTCCTCATCGTCCCCGTGTTGTTGTCATGGGCAAAAAGAAACTTAACTACACTTCCACATGGGTAACGCAAAAGATACAGTTTTGCCCTGTGAAGAAGTGTGTATATTGCCTTTTACCTCCTTGGTTCAAGGTTAAAAGGCCACCGAGCGATCGAAATATAGTAGCACAAGAGGACGTGGACGTAACTCAAGAGATTCGCTTGAAGAGTGGAGGTTTGAGCTTTGTTTAGTAAAAAACCTGGACTGAAATCTGTAATAATGTTGACTTCGGAGAATAATACGCGGGAGGATTTTACATTAAAAATATATACTTTCTGTTCAAATACAGCCTGAGAATATCGTCATCGATGACGACATGTTGTTGCCGCATGGACCTGCATGGTCTGTTGTCATCGATGACGGAAGAGTTCGTAGTATAATTTTACTTATGCAAGAAAGAAATTGCTTCTTAAATAATAATTAGTGTGACAATAAATATTTCAACTACCAGGAACTTTTCCCGCAACCAGTGCTCGTCGCCAAGTCCGCGCGCAGAGACTCGACACCGCGCGCGCGCGCGGTTTGAATACTTTCAGCTCTTTTCATAAATAGAATACTGTTAGGTTTTGTTCATAAATAGAAAAGGCGAACTCGGTTTGGGTCTTTGCGAAATAACCTTGTGGCAATTACGCTAAGAAATGTCTGACGAACAGCCAGAGGAGGTTGAGGTGTACCCAGAGGTAATTAATGTGCTTTGGATACGTGCGCGTCTACAAGCGGAAGCGGACTATGTTGAGTTTTACAGAACGAGAATACAGTTTAACACCTGGAACTGGTTACAAGTGTGGCCGCTGTACATCCACGGCCGCACAACAACCGAAAGAACAGGTGTGAGGCACTTGGTGTACTGGTACGAGGTCGGCTGGCACTACGACGAATATCCACCATGGCAGTGGCAAGTGTGGAATAACACTCGCGGCTACGGTATTCTGACGTACGAAGCGTTAACGGAGCTGAGCAGTGACTTGCTGCGGGAGGATGACGGAAGGTGTCCGTTTTGTTTTCGCAGCTTTAGAATATGCAGCTTAGTTAGAATGTTTGATTTGGACGCTTGTACTATTGACTAGATTAGAACGCGTCTGGAAATAAGTTAAGCAGCAAGAGCTGCGTAAACCGGTGTAAATAACAACACCTTTATATTATTTTGTGACAGTCGCAATATTTATTCCTGGTGTTTATCTGCGGTATTTGTTTGTTGACAGACCTATTTTACAAATAGTGAGAAAAACGTCACCGATGACAAGCTTGTTGTTGTAACTTGATGTTTTCATCCAACCTAAAAATATCGTCATCGATGACAAATATTTTATACTTTATAAATAAAGTATAAAACATTTTTTTTCAGCACCTAAAAATATCGTCATCGATGACAATAATATTATGTTTCAAAGATAATTAACACGGACTTCTTATTATCTGAATATCAGTTTTTTATTAGCTGTCAATGGTGACAAGGGTTGTCATTGTGATATTTTCTGTGAGTCATAGTTATTCTGGAATCACTTGGTATTTTTCACCTGATTTGTATTTTGACTTTTTCGGGGAGGTGTCGGTGCATTTTTTCACAAAAGGGGACTAAAGTGCTTTTTCAGTATTTCCGGGGCCCGTTGTGGAATTTCACTTGTCGGGGAGGGGGGTGCGGTGATATTCCGAAAGAAGAACACGTCCTTATTTTTTTCACTTGTTGTTTTCACCTGAATTGCATTTCGACTTTTTCGGGGAGGTGACGGTGTATTTTTAAAGAAAAGGAGACCAAAGTGTATTTTCAGTATTTACGGGGCCCGTTGTGTACTTTCACTTGTCGGGGAGGGGGGTGCGGTGATATTCCGAAAGAAGGACGGGTCATTGTATTTTCACTTGTCGTATTTCACCTGAATTGTATTTTGACTTTTTCGGGGAGGTGTCGGTGCATTTTTTCACAAAAGGAGACTAAAGTGTATTTTCAGTATTTCCGGGGCCCGTTGTGTAATTTCACTTGTCGGGGAGGGGGGTGCGGTGATATTCCGGAAGAGGGACGCGTCATTGTATTTTCACTTGAAAATACTTCGAGGACCGTTTCGTATTTTCACTTGGTGATTTATCCATTTATCCATTTATCCATTCTATGAGCTATGCTGGGATTTCTGGTTCTTCCTCTTCGAATACCACCATCTAAAAAACAAAACACAACACAAAAAATGCCTTCAGCTAACTGAGTGTGTGTTGGTATATATATAGTATATATATCTATGTTATATACATATAGTATATCTGTATATTATAATGAGGTGATGTATGTACATATATCCACCTTCTTCCCCCCTCAAGGAAGTGTGAAATATATAGGCAGTTGTCAGTTGCCTTTTACCTCAAGATATAGCATGCAATCCTATAGGAAGCAGCTGTTACGGTTTTAGGGTTACAGCCCTACAGTTCTTGGGTTGTAGCCCTGCAGTTTTTGGGATGTAGCCCTACAGTTCTTGGGTTGTTGCCCGAAATATTATCATGTCTGTGCTGATTACAGCATGATATATATATGCCAAACACGAAGTGTATCCAATATTTAGGTGGCATTTAGGGTATGTTACGTTACAGTGACCCATATGTCCCACAGTGTGTTTAGGGTGTTACTTGGTATCAGTAACCCTAAAATAGGTTAAATTAAAGCAGTATAAACATTTTGCAAACATATTTAAGCAAAACTGCATTTAATTTCACACTGTATGTTACGTGGTTTGCAGGAGGTATGTTACACCCCTGACACACACATTTAATTTTAGGGTGTTACAGGGTGTTACAAGTGCTGCATAAATCAGGGAATATTTGTTGATAGCTGAATAATCAGATCAGCAAAAAAAATCAACCCGATTTTTTCATTTTGAAATCATGCGTGGAGCATTTTTACGCATTTTGTTACAGCCAATATGTACACCCCTATATATTACACACCTAATATCTAGGGTGTTACACGAGATATGACCATGGTCATTATGATTTTCTGATACCTTAATAGGTATAAAATCATAATATCAAATGAAATAGGGTCGAAATTTCAATTTTGAAATTTATCGCCAACGATTTTCACCCATTTTGCCCATTTTTCGGCTATTTATTGTTTACCATAGTAATATATCTCAATGTGTGTGGAAGCTGCAAGGTACAGAAGTACTGCAACTTACTTCACTTTTGCACATGATAATTTTCATGGCATAATAGTGAATATCTCTGAATGTCAACATCTGTGGTTGATCATAATTATGGGTTTTACTGATTTGAAACCCATGGAAGTTAATGCACTTCCTGTTGATATATTAGGTGTACCAACTGTAAGCGGATTATCCACTTTAGTGATAACTTATCAACCTATGATATGTTTGGGCATATGACTGTGCACTAAGAGTATATCAAAATGATATCTCTAAATTCCAAACATATCTGGACACAGCTTGATAATAATCAAAGCAGTTTAGCACAACACATGTATATGTGTGTGTGTCCACAACAACCTATGTCAGCTCAATATATATATGTACTGATCTGATTAGGTACATGCTTTTGTGCTGATCAATACTGAGTCAATTGTCAGAATGCAGTATAGTGGTTGTTGTTGCTCCAGCGATATGTGAGAGTGGATGGACTGTGCTCAACAGTTACCAGCTGTTATAATGAGCACAGTATTCTGCCTTCGGGTCCGGAGATATCTCCATCCAGCCCTACAGCATGTTGTTTTATCCTGCTCCCATATCTATCGCCATCTCTGACATTCCACACGCACATGTGTTTGTGGAATGGTATCTATATTATCATGCACATAATGGACATTATAGTTGATCAATTCACTCTGAGTCAGTGAATGTCATCATATACAGTAATGTCAGTGTGTGTGCAATGTGCAGTACTTGTTGATTAGTACTTTGTAAGTGTGTGTGTGTGTGTGTGTTCACTTTACACACTTACAGGAAGATAACTTCTGGTATTACAATATTCCCAGATAGTTTATCATGCAGGATGGTGATCAGCATACCATGTACTGAATGAATCTAGCATGATATATATCAGGTTACACTTTCCGTCGACCGGTCAACGCACGCACCTCTCTGAAAAAATGCCAGCCGCCTTTTGATTTTATTATCGCGATAATTTTTATGATAATGAGTGGCAATTTTTTCTTTTGTATGGTATTATTACTGTATTTCTGAGGAGTATTTTGACACGCGTTTCGAGACGAGTAGAGGCTCATCAGTATGGCAAAATCCGGTCGCAAAAAACAGCCGTCTGATCCGCTTCTTGTGAGCGTGGAAATCCACCTACGACAAGTTGTGAGCTGTGCCACAGCAGCACTACGCACGTTGAGTTTGGCGAAAGGGAATTTTACCGCGCTCTCGCAGGGGGCAGCTGGTTCGCAATCCCTCTCTCAGCTTTCCGACTCACAGGTTGTCACAAGAAATCTACTCGAAGCTGTACAGCTGCTGGATACAAAGGCGCGCGCCACAGTAACCACAGCAAGGCGCGCTTTAATCTCGAACAAGGAAAGTCATGAATCTGAGTGCGCAGCGCATCTGGGAACCAAGGATACTAGAAAGGGCCCTAGTGCGAGAACGCTGAGGCGCAAAAATCTTCGGGAATCACGCAGAGTCACACAGTCTGATAAGAGAGACACTGAGCCAACAGACGTTCCAACATCTCGCGTGACGAAACCCTCGAAAAATCAGAGCTCAGATACTTTGGTAGAGACTTGCGCATCTCCAACAGACACAGGAGAACCAGTGACACCAGCCGCCACTTCATCCTTTGTGGCCTTAGGACCTTTGTCCACAGGAACGAAAAGAGCGAAGGGCAGCACTGGTGACAAAGGGGATCGCAAGAATCCCAAGGCAAGAAAATCGCTTACATGGAGAAGAGAGACACACAGCAAACGCTCAGAGTCAGTGCCTGCTATTGAGAAGCAGGCGTCGGGATCCCTGCAGCGTTCGACGTCACTCAGCCCTGAGGGGCGATCCATGTTCTCAGTATACGACCGATAATTTTGCCACAGTAGAGATACTTGAATCAGACACCTTACTTGCTGTGGAAAGGGCATCGTGGCGAGTCCGCTTAACTCGATCCACTGATCAGGCGACTGCTTAACTGGGTGGGGCAACTCCCTCCTGTAACTGAAGTCAGAGACAGTATGCCGTTTGCGAGACTTCAAGCTTTGCTAATCCTAGGACAATATGGTGCCAAGCAGTGGAGACACTATAATCAGCCACAATGTTTACTGTAGACAGAGCATCGCGACAAGCTCACTTCGGAACTCACGCCTTGCCAATCTCAAGACAATATTGTGCCAGCATCTCGATCGCGCCGCTTTTCCCACGAAGGTTTTTCCAGCGGCTGTATTGTGCTGTATTTGCGGTGAGAGGATCCAGAGGACCCGTGGGACCGCGGGGGACGGCTTACCCACAATCCTAAGAACCCGATCAGTCGAGGACTGCTTAGGATCCCACAGAGCCTAGCCACCACTTGCAAGCCTATTCCTCAAGTGTAGTGCTGATAAAGCCCCTGTCTGTTTAAAGTTCCTGCACCGCATTAGAACAATAACCCTGTGCCACTGCGGAGCGGGTAACTGTTTAGCTCTGCCGTTAGCTTCAGGGTTTGGGGCCTCAACACATCTTTTCAGACCGAGTTCCTTGCTTTGCAAAAGTGTGCAGCTTGAATAGGAGAAAACTTAATAGTGGTAATAGGCTAAAAGGGACGGCGCCCTATAAAAGCCCACTCAACGTTATAATTGAGTCCTTTTTCCTTTTTCCTTTATATCAGGTTAGGAGTTATTGTAAGCCTGTTATAATCTCATTCACAATAATGAGTTGCTGGTTTATTTTACATGTAGCTCCGGTGTGCATTCCATCCAGTAATCCACCATAGAACGTGCATGTGATCCGAAGAGCATCTCGGCTCCACTGGGACATGACGAGCTAATTATGGTGTTGAGATTACTTTCAGGCACCTTATGCTAACATGGGTTCTAATATAACTTAGCATGCACTGCAATATGCTTGTGCATTGTTCAGTATATTGCAATATGATGCTAGTGTTCCAGTTGTTAACGTGATCAAACTGGTATATATACTACAGCTGATAACGTGCTCAAGCTGTATTGGTGATGCATGCACAATTCACAGTGTTGCAGTCACTCAGTATATAATGTATATGTGATGTAATGCTGCATCATGTACTCAATATATACTGCATGTTGGTGAATGCTGCAAGTGGAGTATATGTGCATGTGTGTGTGTTGCAATCATTGCACTCTTAGTACACACATATCTTGCACACTATATTGCTGCTAAGTATTCATGATCTGTCATGAAGATGTACACAACATTCATGCAGTTCAAACTCTTGATTGCAAATAAGTATACAAATTCTGACAGTGAATAATTTGAAATATCTCTGCAGTCGTCAAGATATAGTGTGAAATGCTGCAATATGGTGATCATGCGTCCATCCATAAGTATCCCTGCGAGTATACAAATATTTTGCAGAGGATATTGACGCGAGCATGTGATGCACAGATGATCGTTGCAACTATTTTGACATCATCATCGTAAAACTGCAAGATGATTATCGTGCGCTGCAAGTGATTTTATGCAATCGCGCGCGCTGTTGATGAAGAACACATATTGTCGCCATATTCTCAGCACATGATACGAGTGCTGACTTGTGCGCGGATCATGAATCCGCTGATGTTTTCTATGCCGTATCTCATACTGCGTAATTTTTACAGCTGCGAATCATCCATGCGCGTGCATATGATCACCGCGCATACTTCTGACTGCGAATCGCTTATGCGCGCACATATGATTGCCGCGCATACATTTCTTACAGCTGCGAATCACTTCTGTGCGCATATGTGATCTCAGAGTATTCGTATGCCTCATGCACACCGTTTCGCACAGTGTATACGACGGTCAGCTGTATGTACGATCCTGCAAATGCGACGATTATCCTCGCGCACTGTCTTCGCTATTGCAGCGTTACGTGCAATATATCAATATTCGTATTTATTCGACTGCGTCGCCTGATATGCTTTGCGCTCCGCAACCTGTAAACACAAAATTATTGATATCTACGCGCTGCACTCACACTTGAGTTCTCGTTTCTCGTGCCTGACGAGTTAGAATACCATCTGATACGGGCTGATATGCGAGCCCTTAGTATATCATATAATATAATAGAAAGCGTTGTGTTATAGGACGGTAACACACGCGTAAGTTATTAGCGGGGATGAGTGCAGACTTCTGTGAGAAGATACTGCTCTAGCACAACGCTAGCTCATCTATACCGAATGTCTCCCATCGCATAGATGGTACCGCTATTGGGTTGTGAACCCGAGACATTGGTTGAACGATTGGTATCGGCAGAACGAATGATGCGTTCGCCCTATGATACCCGCATGCTTGTTCCGCACATGCTAGAAGCGAAGATGATTTCTTCTCCGAACCGTTTGGTACTTCAAGATTGTATCTTGCTTCGCCATCTTCGAGTTCGACATACGAACTCTCGATGGCAGGTGTCATTCAAGTCTTTCCTTGAATAAATGACAGATGATGTGACTTATCATCTCAATGACATGTACAGTCATAGTCGACCGTACTGACGACTGTCTGTCATTATAATATATGACATGACTCGACATGACATGACATGGTATGACATGTCTGACAGGTATGACACGTATGGCATGTATGACACATGTGTCATCGGTCATAACCCTGACAGGTGACCCCCCAGTACTGAGCCTGAGGGTGTGGTTTGGGACAATTGGAGTTAGCACAAGGGAGAACGCCATTGGGTAAGAAAGGGCTTCGCATTCTGACGAGGTCCACGAGATATAGCTTGCAGCTGGATAGGGCGAATGTGAGGGCGATAGGCTTTGCCACTCCACCAGCACAAACGTTTGTCGGAGGCGGAATAGTGTAGTGGAGTTGATCCTCTGGGTCAAAGGGTAAGTCAAAGGTATTCCACTTTACTAAGAGATCGGACATCGTACCAACTACAAGATTAGGAACCAAGCGATTCTCGGGTCGGAACTTAGAGGTAGGTGTAGCTTGATTCTGAGCGGGTGGGTTGTGAACACCAAAAGCTGCTGGATGTGACACCCCGTGTGTGTCACAGTCCTCTGTCTGTACTAGTACTCCGTACAGTACGGCTGTCACAGGTTTAGGGTTTCCGGCTTAAGCCGAGCGACACTCAATCTAACGGCACTTCTTATGTTATCTCAAGTGTAAGCATTCTGTGTTTCACCACCTTAATATATAGTCAGCACTATATATCTCACAGGTTATGGTGCGCCAGGCACCTTCCACTACTTTTGATTACATGAGTGGCTAAGCCACTCCGCTTGGTGGGGCGTTGGGGGCCCGATTTGATGTCGTGATTTTCGCAGTTGCGGTCGAGAGCTAGTTTACGGGCGGATTAATTTGGTATCGCTGCAGCGTTCGCCTACCTGAGATTATTTTGTATTGTCCGCGTTGGATTACACTCGACTGAAACTTGATCAATTTTTGTCGTGGGATTCCTTGGCCGCCGCGTTCCGATCTTACAATTTCACAGTTACGGCTTCCTTAATTATCCGTTCCGACACTGCATCTTACGGCTCTCGACCATCGCTTTTCTGTGTTCTACGACATCGGCCCTCTACCCCGGCACTCCCACCTACTGGATTTTCACCATGAGCATTAATTCCCACGTCACGCCTCCCTTGGGGGCTCACAACCGCATTAGACTAGACACCATTTTTTCACGCGACGTCGGGTCTCGCTATAGACCGACGCCGAATTCTCCAGCTGTCAATCTCACAGCTCCGGACCGGACTCGAGCTGCGGCTGTCCAGAATTCCACTTGGGACGTCGACATCATCAAGAGAATTTCTCGCGACGCCTTGGGCTCCAAGGAGGACACCTTTCATGGAGACGAAGTACGCCGTAACACGCTCTGGACGTCTATTGTGAAGTCCTTGCAGCGCGCGTTCGAGCAGAAGGACCCCAACAACGCCGCTCTTTTTGATTTGGCGGACACGCAAAAGGAGGTCAACACCATCTTCAATGCCATCCTCTTCTCGACTTTGACATCGTTGACTTCTCCTAACTCACCCGCGCGGCGTTGGGTTGAGGCCTCGGGACGGGCTTCGCCTCAGGATGGCAAGCGTGCCCTTCTGGAAGTGACCAAGAGGTTGATCCCTCGCGTGGTTCGACCTCTTGGGCATTACGAGGAGCTTTGCTCCATTTATTTCGACGACAAGAAGGACCCCGACCCCCTTATCCAAGATTTCGACGCATGCTTGACTGCTATTGGCAACGGCGCCTCTGGGCCTCTCGACGACATGATGGCCAAGAAGCAACTTCTGGCTTCACTCGACCCCGAGTTCTACGACAAAGTGATTACCCCGCTTCGTCTCGACGTTGAGTTGGCCAAGGTCGAGCTCGAAGACATCTACGCCCACGTCCTCGAGGTTTGGGATGCCAACGCCGGCAGGAACAAGCACGTGCCCTTCGTGGACAAGTCCAACGTGCTGTACTCTGGTCTGCCGTCCGACGTTGACGTGAAGGCCCTAATCAAGGAGTTTCAATTCCACATCGACGCCGCCAACAAGGTTCTTGCAACGCTCTCCGACGAGGATGCGCACGACGAGCCGACGACTAGGTGGCCGACTCCGGCTACGGGCAAGCCTACGGGCAAGCCAGGTGTGCACTTTCCACCCTCCTCCTGGCGTGACCGCCAGAACCGTCGGGAAGATGGGAGGTTTCACGGCCGAAAGCGTGATTGGAAGCAACGCTTTGCCGTTTCGCCCCTTCCCAAGGGCGGGAATTGGCCGCAAGGCGTCCGACGCCACAACAACGACAAGAAGAATTACGGCATGCACTCCGTCTCCTTCCACGTCCTCTCCAAAGCATTTGTACCGGAGTGTGTCCGTTGCCCTCCGGGGTTTTGGCATGACTCCGCGAACTGCCCCACCGCCGACATCAAGTGCGACGAGTGCGTGATTGAGCAAGCCGACGACGCCGACGGCCTCGTGTCCGCCTTCCAGACTGCCTTCGACACTGAGGACGACACGGCCTTTGCTCGACTCTGTGCCCAACATGATCATCCCTTGGTTCGGCAGGACGAGGAGCCCTTCACGTTCTCCGAGGACTTTGACGTGGGGCTCCGAGCACAGTACGCGGGATTAACGCCCACCCAACCCTCGCTCCTTGCTACCCGCGTGCACGAAGCACGCACCACTCTCCGCGAGCTCAAGCAGGTGGCTGGTGGTGCTGAGTCCGACACTCAGCACTTTCCAATGGTCCACTTCGGTTCGGCCACGCCCTCCGTGATCGACGATGCCGCCGTCGTGGAGCATGAACCGGAGGTGGCGGTCGAGACCGAGAAAGACGCGTTGATTCACCCGAAGCAGTTCATTGACGGTGAGCCGCCCTTCGAGAAGTCTTTTATGGACAGCATGTCTGTGCAATTGGGCTTCTTTGAGCCCGACCCAGCGGTGTCAGCTAATTCCTTCAATCCCCTCCCTCCGTATATTTCTTCCACGCATGATTCCACTAGCGTGGCTGACACGGAATCCGACGGCGGGGACTTGCATGATGCCGTACCACCACCCGCTCCAGAGTACATCCGGCAGATGGGGGTCTACTTACGATTGCCCCCTGAACTTTTTTTGTGCCCCCTGAAAAATTGCCCCCTGAACTTTTTTTTCAGGCCCTGAAAAATTTTTCAGGCCCTGAAAACCATTTTCAGGCCCTGAAAATGGTTTTCAGGGCCTGAAAATCTTTTCAGGGTCTAAACTTGTTTTATACTAGGCTAGTTATACACCTTAGAAAAAACTTCATGGATAATATAATTTTTACAACAATTTTCAGGGCCTGAAAATTGGGAATTCACACTCTTAAGATGCCCCCTGAACTTTATTTTCAGGGCCTGAAAATATTATTCACTTTTCGTGTTATATAAAGTTTAGAATTATATTCTCATGTCCTCATCTTGCCCCCTGAAAATGGTTTTCAGGGCCTGAAAATTTTACAGTGTTCAAGCCCTGAAATTTCACATAAGGCCTTTTCAGGGGCTGAAAACTCGTTTTCAGCCCCTGAAAACCATTTGCAAGGCGTGAAAACTCATTTTCAGCCCCTGAAAACACTTTTCAGGCCCTGAAAAAGACTTTTCAGGCCCTGAAAACCATTTCCAGGCCCTGAAAATGACTTTTCAGACCCTGAAAACCATTTTCAGGCCCTGAAAAAGACTTTTCAGACCCTGAAAACCATTTTCAGGCCCTGAAAATGACTTTTCA
>LGRX02007907.1:0-29669 GCA_001247695.2 Cymbomonas tetramitiformis | reverse complement strand
GTACTGGTACGGGTACTGGTACTGGTACTGGTACTGGTACTGGTACTGGTACTGATATGGTACTGGTACAAGTGCCGTTGCTGGTGATGGTGCTGGTAGTGACAGAATACCTGCAGCTAGGGGGAAGGGGGGATTGAGAGTGAGATGGCGCTGTGCATCAGCCCGCGATACGGGGCGTCCCGAGGTGCCGGCGGGGTAGAGAACGAGTCGTTGCTATGCTCTTCACTCGAAGCATCGTGCGTGGGGAGCCGGATTGAGATTGAGCCTTCGCTTTGCCTTTAACTCAGGGCGTCTCAAATGGGGGGTGGGATCTACACATCCAACGGCACGGTCAATGAGAAGGAGCCTTGCATCTTCCGAGAGAACGTCGCGGAGGAGATGGGCGGCGCGGTGGCCGCCTTGTCGGGACGGGTGGTCCTGGTAGGGAGCACAATCGAAGGCAATTCAGCACCGAGCGGGGGCGGCGTGTGGGCTGGCAACCACAGCGCCCTCAGCCTCACAAGCGCTACGCTGCGGGGTAACCAAGCCGGAGCCGACGGGGGTGCGGCGTACGTGGCGTCACACGTCGGGGAGTTTGCGCTGCACGACTGCTTGGTGGATGACAACAACGCGAGCGAGTTTGGAGGCGCAGCGTTCCTGCAGCGCCCCTCGACCGCCGCGACCCTCACGCTTCGCAGCACGCACTTCTCAGCCAATCGGGCGGGCGCTGCCGGCGCAAACCTTTATTGGGAGCAATACGCCGACGCCCCGTGGCCAACATGTGAGAACTGTACTGCCGGGAGCGTGGAAGGGGTGGACAACCCGGAGGTGGACCCCATCCTAGCCACCGACGCCACCGACTTCAGACTCGTGCAAGGAGGCTTCGTAGTTGGGGCCACAATGAAGGGGGAGAGCCGGGTTGCCTTCGACCCGCCACTGCAGTGCGTTCCCTGCGCCCCTTGCGCCCCTGCCAGCGCCCCTTGCGCCCCTGCCAGCGCCTGGCTTCCTGGCTGCAGTCATCACAACGGCCAGAGACTCGCAGCGCAACACTCAAGGTCAGACGCAAAGCACATGGAGGAAAGGTTGAAGGGAGCCAATCGCGCGTCAGAGAGGGCCATCATGGGAAAGGGAGGGGGAAGGGGGAGGGGGGCAGTGGTGAGGACCCTGATTTTCGCGAGAGGGGCTCAAATCAGACTTAAGAGGCGCAGGATGGCGTATGCGTCTGCGTTCAAAATTTCTCGAAATACAGTGTGTTGTTGCAAGTCGAAACCCCGAGCCCCTGGAGGCTATACTCTTGCGCGAGGGATCTCGTGACTGCGGCACGCTCGTCGGAGTCGGGGATGTCCAGAGCTGCACCATGATGAGGAGCTCAGTGCCGCTTCTTTCGTGCCCACGCCAGTCGGCTACCACCAGGGATCAGCATGAAAGACGTGGGCTAACTTCGGCTACACTGAGCTCGAATGGACTTGGCGCCTTGGCTCTGCCACAACTCTTGCCCGGAATGCAGACATTCTCCGCCTTCTGCACCTGCCACCTGTGGCTTCCTGTCTACTTCCTGGCATCAAAGAGTCTGGAAGGCGCAGGGGAGGGGGTGGACGGCGCAAGAGAGGGGGTGGAAGTGAGATGAAGTGGTACGGTTGGGCGGCACGGCGTCGCAGGTATGTCGCGGTGGACGTGTACGGAAATCCGACGTGGCTGCCCTCAGAGCCGCTTGTTGTAGCAGCGGTGGAGGACCTAGAGGTGAGCTTGTCCGGCAGCACTCTGGCCTCATACGTCCCCAGTGAAGGCGCAACCTTCACGTATTTGATGATCACGGCTCGCCCTGGCCGCACCGTGAGCCTCAACTTCGAGCCAAAACAGGCGCGCGCGTGGCGCAGCGTGGCAGTGGTGGTGGCGCTTGAGCTGTGCGCGGCCGGAGAGCGGTACATCGAGGACGCAGAGCGGTGTGAGGAGTGCGCGCCGGGCGCCCTGAAGCTCACCAATAGCTCGGCGCCGTGCGACGACTGCAACATGGAGGGGATGACGTGTCACGGCGGCGCCAACTGGACGCTCGACGACGGCTACTGGCAGGCGGCCAACTCAGTGGAGCGCTGTGTCGCGGGGCTGCCCTCGGGGAGCGAGCCGCCGGCATGCATGTTCGACCGCGTGTACGCCTGCGCCACCACCGGCGCGTGCAGCTCCCCCGAGGCACAGAGGTCAAGCAACGGCGGCGTGACCATCCAGGTGGAAGAGCAGTGCTCCGAGGGCCATCGGAGCGACGTGGCGCTCTGTGGCGCCTGCAGTCCCGGGTACGAGCTCCTGCGTGATGGGATGTGCCGGCGTTGCGCTGGCTCTGCAGCCTGGCGTTGGGGAACGTTCTTTGGGATGGTGGGGGCACTCATGGCGCTAGTGACGCTCGTGATACGCGTGGCGATTCTGCCGATGTGGCGGAACTCATCTACTTTGCCGGGCGTCTCCAGGGTGTCGTCCGTGATGCACCGCACCGTCGCAAGGACGAAGAGGCAACTTTTCATCAGCTCCCTGGTGCGCATGCTGTGCAACCACATGCAAGTGCTCGCGCAGCAGACCATCGTGTTCAGCGCGAGCGTGTTCCCCGGGTTCTACGGCAGCTTTGCAAGCCAATTCACCGAGGTCATCACCGTGTCCCTCATGCACTGGCTGCGTGTCCAATGCCTAGTGGCTGGCTCCACCTCTGGACCCACTTTCCGCGAGGCGACGGGGCTTGGCATCTTCTACTCCGATTTTCTTTGTCTTACCATGTTGCCTTACCTTGTGATCCTCCCATTGGTTGTGGCCTCCGCCCCAGGTTGGCTCGCTGCATCCCAGCTGTTCCTGAGGTGCCGGCTGGCGGAGGGTGACGACGAGTGCCCGCGCTCAAGCACGACAGTCGAGATGTCGGCCATAACGGACCTTCCTGTCGATCACACGGCATCGGTAGGCTGGGATTCTAGCCCCCCGCCAGCGGACACAAACGATGAACCAGCCGGTATTCCCACGAAGGCGTCGGAGGCCGAGACCATGCCGCGTGACGACGAAACGTCGGGATCCACGAATTTGCAAAGCGACCATCTCGGTCTGAAATGGAGCGCCACAAATCCAACGTTCAACACCGGCTTCGAGGACAATTGTGGCCACGGGCATGAGGGGTCGGATGCCTTGCCGCCACAAGAACCGAAGTGTGTTTCGATCGGCGAGGCACCTGAGCAGGAAGGGCGACACAAGGGGGGGCATGCAGCTGCTCTGAAGGGCTCCGATTTCATGGGAGTGTACCACCCGTTTGCCACGTTTGTGCTCGTGTTCTTGCACCCGAGCGTGTCGACAGTGTGCATGCAGCTCTTCATGTGCGATCACATCTACTTGGAGGAGGACGAGCCCACCGCTTGGCTCCGCATGGACCTCGAGACACCATGCTACGATCTCCAGTGGTTCCTCTTCATGATTATCGCGGTGGTCGTCATCCTGAGCTACGTTGTGGGGCTTCCGCTGATCTTGACTTTTCTCACCAATTACCTCTACTCTCAGAAAGCCGTGAAGCGTGGCGAGGAGATACTATACCTGAACGCCGCCCGGCTCCGCATTCTGCACTGCGATGGCAGCGTTGCCGATGAGGGCGATGAGGGCCCCATGGTCAAGTACGTCATGGAGGAGGCCACTGGGGACGTGGTCGAGGTTGATCCGGTGTTCCCCGCGGAATACGATGTTGGGGATGGAATCGACAAGATGAAAACTAGGTTGCTACACGACAGGCGATTCCGATTCCTATCGTCGTATGTGCTCCCCTACCGGGAGCAATGTTACTATTGGGCCGGCTGCGACATCCTCATCCGCCTATCACAGGTCCGTGGCATGGCTTTCACTTCCTGCCAATTGAGTTTGTGCTGATTAATGTAGAATGGGCCTATGCCAAAATGCTGTGTGCAGGGACATGCAACTGATGTATGAGGGTCTCGGTGGTGGCGATGGTGGTGGTGGGGGATTGTATTACAAGGCTATGAAAATGATAATGTCCATATTGTCCAAGGAAAACCAAAAAATTGTCCATCGGAAAACCCCTAATTAGCAACGGAGAACTCCTATCAATCAACGAAAATCCTATCAATCTACAAAGAAGCAACCTCATTCAACTCAAAAGAAATCACTGCGGAAAGTCTTTTAACGCTCGAATGTGCAACCCTAATGCCTATGATCCTTGCAATCCATCGGTGGTGGTGGTACTGGTGGTAGTGTTGATGGTGATGGTGATGGTGATGGTGATGGTGATGGTGATTGTGGTGGTGGTGGGGAACCAACCACAGACGTCGTTCGTGGTTTTAGTGGAGATGGTGAGCCCGAAGTACGATCTCCTGTACTCGATCATCAACAGTACTCTTGCTCTGACGTTGCAGTCCTACGTACAGCCCTACCAGTCTGGCCGTTGCAACTTTGTGTTGGCGCTGAGTCAGCTGTGCATCTCTTTGGCTATCTGCAGCTTCATTGGAGAGGAATACGTGAATGAGGGCGAAAACAATGCCGACAGCGTTTTCTTTGGTGCTATGCTTGTGTCATATCAGGGCATTTTTGCGGCAGTTATCTGCTACATCATTGTGCTTGAGGTCTCCGACTATTTTACGAAGGAGTACGATGCCTTCATGCCACTGGCCTCGCGCACGATAAAAAAGCGGGTCATATATAACACGGTCGTGGGATATGGCGAAGATGCGGTGAAGAAGGTGAAGTCTGCAATTGGTTTAACACCGCAGAAATAGAGCAGCAACGGTGACTGCGAGGATACACTGCACTGAAAAGGCAGCATTCACGACCAATGATCTGACCGGTTCTTCTGCATACACGACCGATTTGCCAAAAGGCACAGCGCTTGCATTTCAATGGAAATAGCTTTCTTCTTACATGCTTTGAATAAATGTTGATCTATGTGTGTGAGGGAAAATCTTTTTTGGGATGTTTTTTCTAGGCTGATACACAGCTTCTAGGGCTAATTCGCAGCTTCAAGGCAAATGTTCGAGTCTCCTGGGATGGGTGAGGTGGGAACACAAACCAACAGAGCTGAGGAATTCCGCTCGACGGATCCTCGTAATAGCGAAGTGGCAATAATCTTGATGTGGCACTCAGATATCTCTACCCGAGCCCGTTTTTTACCCGAGGCCTAGTGTCCAAACTGTAGCACGTCTCGATCTAACGGTTCTTGGAATCCCGATCTGCTACATCTCGATCTGACGGTCCAGGAAACCCTAAGGAAGTACTGCTCGATCTAGGGTGCAGAAACCTCTAAATTTCAGCAAGCTCCAAATTAACCATTTCTTCTGCACACATAACCGATTTGCCATGTCTCAGAGATGATTAGGCACTAGGCGGATCGATCTCAAAAAGAGATCTCCACTAGGCCATCTGACCGTAGGATCATGTGCGCGACAGTGTTTCGCTTTTTGCATCCCAACATGCCATGCCATAACGCGTGGGTGGCGTCGCGGTAAATGTACGCGACTGTAGTGGCACTGTCATCGTTAGCGTCTGGCGATCGTGAGATCGGAAGTTCGTCTGTGTCGCCCGTTGGGATTCGCGCTTTGCTGCTGCTGCTGATTAAGTAAGGTAAGTAAGTAAGGTAATTTGGTCCGGTTCGAAATCATAAGGAGCAGAGGTCTAGGCGGATCGATCTCAAAAAGAGATCTCCACTAGGCCAACTGACCGTAGGATCATGTGCGCGACAGTGCTTCGCTTTTTGCATCCCAACATGCCATGCCATAACGCGTGGGTGGCGTTGCAGTAAATGTACGCGACTGTGGTGGCACTGTCATCGTTAGCGTCTGGTGATCGTGAGATCGGAAGTTCGTCTGTGTCGCCCGTTGGGATTCGCGCTTTGCTGCTGCTGATTAAGTAAGTAAGTAAGTAAGGTAATTTGGTCAGGTTCCAAATCATAAGGAGCAGAGGTCACTGCGTCTGTAACGCGCTCTGGGAATTTACGCGCACATTTCTAAGGTGGAGGATTTGGCAAAATTCGTAAACGTGCGCGATGCCGCGATCAGCGCGGATCTGTGCAACAATTTGCGCCGCGTGGACAACCTCGATATAGCCGGGCATCACGTGTGCGAGCGTTTGCCTCTGGCCGAGCTGGATACGCGCAAACGAGACGCGCTGGCCATCATTTCCGCTCGTTTCAAGGTGCATATGGCCACCGACGATCTTTTGATGGCGTTGATCGTGTGCGTCATGCGAGACTGGCTGTGCGATAGGTCGGCCACGCGAGTTAAGCGCACGCCGCTGCTATGCTTTCGTTCGCTCCGAGTCATGCGCGTGCTCGCGAAGGTGCTGTACGGTGTGCCGCCCGTCATGATCGACCGTGATTAACTGCGGGTATCGAGTATACGCGCTCACCGGCTTACGGCGCAGGGAAGTATGCTGCTGTACAAGGGGGAAATCGACGGCGGCAGCGCACGCGCGCTGCACAGCATGGCCACCTGCCGCGCGGTGTGTATCAACAAATCAATAACAAGCGCACCGTGCAACACCGACCGAATGATTGTCGCGATGCACGACCCTCGTCTGAAAGCGTATGTCGCGATTCGCGACGCGCATGAGGAGGGCACGGTCATACTATAAGAGGACGGGCATGATGAGGACACCGCCATGGTCGCGGACGGCGACACGCCTGTGCCGAGGCCGTCCAGTGCTACCAACGAGCAAGTGGTCGGCGCTGTCAAACGTTACATTGCCTGCGTGATGACGGCCAAATCGGACGCTCTGATGCGTGCAGACCGGTGGCCAGACGTGCAGAACCTGTTTGGGCTGCGCGTCTCGAACGCGTACACGCGCTTGGCGTGGTTTCCGCGTGATGAGGATATCAGTACACTGTTGTAAGACGTGCATGCGGCGTACGGGATGCGAAGCTTTAAGGCGATAGAGCTTGTGGCGATCGTGCGCCGACACGTGGACGACTACCGTACGAACCGCAAGAGCGCATCGATGCCGTGCGTGCTGACGCACGAATGTTGCGACCCCAGCGCGCGTCTGCAGCGTAGGCGTGTCATCGACATTGCCAGGGGCATCGGTAACGCATGGGCGGTGCCGATAGTGCGCCTCATACGAAACACAATCACGGACAGGTATCAATTGAGACAGATACGCGAGATGGCGGTGTGAGGGGATAACGGCAAAACAGGTTTTGTACACGTTTACGTTCGTGTTTAGATATGAGCCATTCGATATGTCTCCAGATTGACGATTATTCAAAAGTTTGACGATTATTCAAATCTGCTATCTTCGTGAAATCTACAATACAATAGGGCCACGTGGCGACTGTACATAGAGAATGCGATCTGCATTTCAGTAATGACGATTGACAATAATCGCGTCGACGATGTCTTAAGAGTGGGACGCTTTTCTCAGATTGCATTGCGACGAGTGCGACACTGACGTGGCACGCGAAGACTGTATCGCGTATAGACAAGACCGTCACCCGTATAAAACGCATTATATGGGTGGTGTCACCGTCGTGTCTATTCAATTTATATTAAAATCTGCAATGGACAATTCAATGGATACCATAGTTCGGCAGTTCCAATATATATATATTGGGGAAAAAATCGGAGATGGAATCGAAGATCCCCCTCTTTTGAAAAATCGGGAAATATAAAAATTCAGTGGCTCTTAACACTGTGTCATTGTCGAATTCCCCTTAACAGTGCGAAAAAATGAAGCCAGACACTGTGACACTGTACGCTGTATACGATTTCTGTCTCAGTTTTTTTTACGTCTTCATTCTTCAAATCTGAGAAATGTGTGAACGGATTCCGAAAATTCAGTCGCTCTTAACACTGTGTCATTGTCGAATTCCTCCTAAGAGGTGAAAAATGAAGCCGACACTGTGACACCGTACGTCAGATATTGGATTTCGTCTCAGTTTTTTTACGTCTTCATTCTTCAAATCAGAAAATGTGAACGGATTCCGAAAATTCAGCGTGGTTTCTAAACACTGTGTCATTGTCGAATTCCCTTAACAGTGCGAAAAATGAAGCCAGAATCGTAGGCCGTACAATGTGTACGCCGTACACGACACAGAGTAGAGCTGTGACACACGACACAGTGAGCTGCGATTGACACGACTTAGTGTGTCACCGCATACACCTATCACCTGATACCCATTTACCTATCACGACACGACACGACACGACACGACACCTATCACGCACTCTATCACGACGTATAAATAAAATTAAATATAAATAAAGGTCATCCAAGAATGACAAGGTATGACTTCACAGTGCGGCAATAATTATATTTTAATTATATTTAACCCAGTCATCAAGTGAATAATGAAGGGGGGTCTGGGAGTGGAGCCCCGCCGGGTAGCCCCCACATTACATGCAATATGCATAAATGACAACGTATGACTTCACACTGCGTTAATAATGTAATTCAGGCCAATAAGAGAAAATGAAGTTGGGGTCTGTAAGGAGCCCCCCAGGTATATAATTCACTGCTCTTAACACTGTGTCATTGTCGAAATTCACGAATAATTCCCTCTTAACAAGAAAACAGCTGTGATCGTAGGCTATCTGTCCGGGTTCTGGGGTCTGGGGGGGCGGAGCCCCCCCAGCGGTACCTACCACACCCCCTTGCCCTTAGATAGAGTTGGACATGGGGAAGGAGTCAGGTCCGTTACGCGGGGGGTCGAGGCGGAGACCGACTTCGTATGTGGTTCCAGCGGTACCGCTGGGGATGGGGGGATCTGGGGGGCGGAGCCCCACCAGTGGTCTAATTCTAAAAACTCCAGAAGCACATTAGGTATAATAGAACCTAGATATTTGAATACCTTAATATCTAGAGATATTTGAAATATCAATGCCCTTAATTTGACGACCTTGGTGGAGAATGCGTTGGCTTATCTAATTTCTAGAAGTATCAACCAATACGATTTCAACCGAATCGTTATTATCCAATGAAAGTGTTTAGACATATATCAGCCAACCAGCAGATAGGGAGGCATGAAATAATATCGGTGTGTTGATACACACAACTTAGAGATATTAGTCGCGATTCGAGGAGTATAAAGGGCCTACTTTTGAATTCAGCTTCATTTTACTTTCAATTCACTTCACATCTTCAGTCTTCAACCTCAACTTTCCAACACATCTAATATGTCTCAACAACAATTCAACCAACTGTCAGGCGTGGAATTCATGGAAAAGGTCATGAGTGGCGCAACCGCTGCCACCCTCGGGAAAACCGAAGTGCTTGTAACCATCACCGAGAATCCCACTCAGGGAATGTCGAAGGGAATCAGCCCGAAGACAATGTTGACGATGTTCATATGCTCGTATGACGGTGTCCCAATAAGCATTGTCGTATGGAACACGGGAATATTTTCTTCACTGGTATGTATTTTTTTTTGTTTTGAATTCCTTAAACGTTAAGTATGGAAAAAATTAAATTTCTGAAAATTTTGCTGTGCTGTTTCGGCTTCGCAGATGTCTCAAGCCCTGCAGACCTCCGACAGTCCGGTTGCTTATCGACTTCTGATGAGCCCTGAAACTGTGATCGTCAAGCAGGCGACAGAATATGAGAGAAACCGTTGCATTGCAATGGTTTCCCTCACCATCTTGTCGCCTGCGTTCCTGCAGCCCATGAGGCAGAAGCTGCCCGACGACTTTTTGCTGGAGTTTGGCGGGCCTGCCCTCTGGTCTGGCAACTTCAGGGTGTTTGGGGAGGATGACACCAATGAGGAGTTGGAGTATACTCCCCCGCCATTCAAGAAAACAAAATCTGCTTCGTCCTCACCTGCGATGGCTCCCAGAGGGCTTTTCCCATCTAGCCCAAGCGCAGGGGCTAGCGCAAGCGCAGCTGCTGTGGTTAGCGCAGAGCCTGTCCCTGCGGCAGCCACGCCAGAACCTGACTACATTGTGGCAGCCGCTGTTAACTTGAAGGAAAATGTAAATGTCTCGAAGCCCAAAGCTGCTGGTAAGGGTAAAGGTACATCTAAGCCATAGGCTGCTAATAGTAAAGCATAGGTAGCTACTAGCAGTTTTCTAGTCGTAACAGTTTAACTATGGCTTTTTGTAAAGAAACAGAAATTTTGTTTTTTTGTTTTTTATATAGCGTAAAAATTTGTAATGCAATGATTTGAAATGCATATTTTAATGACGTTAAAGAAAATGTCGGTTCACTTCTAGGGACAAGTGTATACTCGAGTTCAATGGATTTCAAGCGACAGATCCTCTAAATCGAATGAAGTATAATTATCAAATTGTTTATGTAGATTTGATACATCTGCTTTCGATCCGATCTTCTTGTCTTATCTTAAATGCGACAACGGTTAATTAATCTATCGCGAATAGAGGATTTACACAACCCATAATTTCCTCAGGCAGGTAAGTAAGGTACATCTAAGCCATAGGCTGCTAATAGTAAAGCATAGGTAGCTACTAGCAGTTTTCTAGTCGTAACAGTTTAACTATGGTTTTTTGTAAAGAAACAGAAATTTTGTTTTTTTGTTTTTTATATAGCGTAAAAATTTGTAATGCAATGATTTGAAATGCATATTTTAATGACGTTAAAGAAAATGTCGGTTCACTTCTAGGGACAAGTGTATACTCGAGTTCAATGGATTTCAAGCGACAGATCCTCTAAATCGAATGAAGTCTAATTATCAAATTGTTTATGTAGATTTGATACATCTGCTTTCGATCCGATCTTCTTGTCTTATCTTAAATGCGACATTTATCTTAAATGCGACGTTATATTAATTAACGACAATGGTTAATTATTCTATCGCGAATAGAGGATTTACACAACCCATAATTTCCTTCATTAGGCCTCACGAAAATCTGTCTCTAATTCCCTCAGCGTTCAACGAAGGCCAGAGCCGCAGCCAGAGCCACAGCCGCAGCCACAGCGCAGCAGCAACCACAGCGACTGGGGTAAGCTGACTTGCCATGGGCTTCTCAGCAAAGATGTGAGTGCGGCGTGGTTGGAAAGTGTGAGAATTCATCTGAGACTTGCCATGGGCTTGCTTCATAACTATACCTAGTTTTTGTTTAAGATATTTGGTGTTTTCATCATCCGCAGCCAGCGAGCCAGAGAGCCCAGCAGCAGAGCCACAACCGCAGCCAGAGCCACAGCCGCAGCGCAGCAGCAACCACGGCGACTGGGGTAAGCTGACTTGCCATGGGCTTCTCAGCAAAGATGTGAGTGCGGCGTGGTTGGAAAGTGTGAGAATTCATCTGAGACTTGCCATGGGCTTGCTTCATAACTATACCTAGTTTTTGTTTAAGATATTTGGTGTTTTCATCATCCGCAGCCAGAGCGAGCCAGAGCCACAGCCGCAAGCCGCAGCCACAGCGCATCCAGAGCCACAGCCGCAGCCAGAGCCACAGCCGCACAGCGCAGCAACCACAGCGACTGAGGTAAGCTGACTTGCCATGGGCTTCTGGACAGCAAAGATGTGAGCCTGCGGCGTGTACTTGTTATATGCTGGCGGAGTGAAAGTGTATGTATATATAAAGTGTATCAACACAGCATGCAACATCGATACCGGCATGCGACATCGATGCCGGCATGCGACATGCATGATATATACTACATTAATGATGCTGCATCCGCATAATTATTAATCGATGCATGCGCGCGATGCGTATGCTCGTATTAATCAACACAGCATGCGACATCGATACCGGCATGCGACATGCACGATGTATACTATATTAATGATGCTGCATCCGTGCATAATTATTAATCGATGCATGCGCGCGATGCGTATGCTCGTATTAATCAACACAGCATGCAACATCGATACCGACATGCGACATGCATGCATACTATATTAATGATGCTGCATCCGCGCATAATTATTAATCGATGCATGCGCGCGATGCGTATGCTCGTATTAATCAACACAGCATGCGACATCGATACCGGCATGCGACATGCGTGTATACTATATTGATGATGCTGCATCCGTGTCCGCGCATAATTATTAATCGATGCATGCGCGCGATGTGTATGCTCGTATTAATCAACTAATAATTGCTATATTAATTGCTCGTATTAATCAACACAGCAACAATGATAAGAACAAGCCCTCCTCTTCCACCCCTAGGCAATGATGAAGATCCAAAGGGATTTGGATTCAACTTATGCAACCCGATACGTAGTCCGGCAACATTGATATACACAAGTTCATTTCTTTCACCGGATGAATATAAGAGCAGTACATTTGACTATGTTCGAAGTCCTGCAATACTTCTTCCCTCCACTGAAAAGGACAACAAACTTGATGGGCACAATTCGAGCCCAATTGACGCAAGTGACAGACCAGCCATATTCACATGCACACACAATCCTTACACAACCCTCAGGATTGACCAAGAACCAATTGAATACACGCAGGTCATGAGTATGAAACATATGCTCGCGAGAGTGACACACGCTGCTTGTTGAGTGACACCCCTTGGTTGCCACATATTAGCATAACATGACCTGAGAATCATGCCAGCCATGCCAACATGAACATGACTTGAGAACCCCCAAGTCCTCTGTTATGAGTATGACGAATAGCTCATGAAAGTGACACACACTGCTTGGAGAGTGACACCCCTTAGTCGAGAGAGAGTGGCACCCGCTGTTCATGAAGTGACACACGCGGCTCGAGAGAGAGTGACATATGATGCACGAGAGAGTGACACACGCTGCTGGAGGGAGTGACACACGCTGCTGGAGGGAGTGACACACGCTGCTTGGAGAGTGACACCCCTTGATTGCCACATATCAGCATAACATGACCAGAGAATCATCCAGCACATGCCAACATGAACATAACTTGAGAACCCCCTGCTCGAGAGAGTAGCATCCTCTATTATGAGTATGAGACATGTGCTCGACAAAGTGACATAAGTGACACCCCTTGGTCGAGAGAGAATGGCACCCGCTGTTCATGAAGTGACACACGCGGCTCGAGAGAGAGTGACGCCTGCTGTTGAGAGAGTAAATATCAAAAAGAATATGTATGCAACCTTATATCATATGAATATCTGAATGATACTCAATCATTGGGTCATGAATGTGTTCTTATTGGGTGTGCTGGAATATTTAAGGTTTCAACTTTTGGATGTGGCAGTCGATCCTTCATATGTAATAACCGAGAAGGCAACTTCTTGGGCATGTGTTGGATCTGCACTTTAGTTTAAAGATGCGCCACTATCACATCAGTTAGGCCTTTATTTCTAGCAAACCTGCTTTGACACCAGATATTAGCATAACATGATCTGAGAATCATGCCAGCCATGCCAACATGAACATGACTTGAGAACCCCCTTCTCCAGAGAGTAGCATCCTCTGTTATGAGTATGACGAATAGCTCATGAAAGTGACACACACTGCTTGGAGAGTGACACCCTTTAGTCGAGAGAGAATGGCACCCGCTGTTCATGAAGTGACACTCTGACACATGGGAACTCTATGTATGTAATCCTGAATACATCACTTCATATGTGTATCTAAACGAACTATGTCATTGGGTCCTGGAGTTTTGTTAGTTGGGTGTTTGTTAGTTTTGTTAGTTCCTAATGTACATGTAGAGATATTACATACTAATTATATGACAAGTGCAATACGTGCAGCAGGCAAATGCCTCAGACATGCTTACTCGTAATAGGGTGGGAACAGACACTGGACTATATATAATATATAATATAATATGTATGAACAGCTAGCACGTCGATGCTAAATACCAAATGTGATTGTGTTGTACACACATATCGTGATCATTGAACTTGCTTTCTGATATGTCTATAAAAACTATGACAAGTCGACACTCCAATTCTAATATGTATTTGGTTGTTGATGATGTTACACAGGCATGGCGTTGACAAGTGAAAGTCACAGTACATTTAATCCATACACGATATATACATAAACTCATACAAAATGCATACAACCTAGGTTGTATAATAATACCAAAATACAAACTATGTAATATATATCATTAAATACAAGTGTATCTTGTGCCTTGTTATTAGCAAGGATAAAGAAGCTGGTTTGCATAACTACAGGTACTCACAACAACAAGTTATACAAGAGATCAGTACTTCAACTTAAGAGGTATGAATATCACGACCATTTCACCCAAACCGATTTCTCTTTTCATATTCATTTGGCTATCACTTGCTCCACTGATTTCCCATGAGAGTTCTTGGGACCAAAGCACATCATACCCAGTGTATCTATACAGAGTCGTAAACCCTCCACCTAATGCACCAAATTCTAATACTTTTGTTCATATTAAACATCATTCACACCTAGGACAACATCCATATTCATATATTAATACAAACTATTTCACATCGACCATCCCCCTAACTAGCAATATATTACATAATGATAAGCCTCCTATATTATTAGCTGGCAAACCCTTTAGGTTCTCATTTCCATATGTACCCTAATGGATGGCATACACAATACATTACCTGGCATATGTAAATATTTCACTGCTAGATCGTGCTGAATCTAAAATCATGCGTTCAAGACACGTCAGGCGACGCCAACACTGGCCCAACATCCAATCCTTCTCGTTCCTTTATAGTTTCAATCCACCTATATACACATGTTGTCCATTAACTTTGCTGGCATTCTTTTTCTTTTCTAATAAGGCACGCACAAACGCCAAATTCCCCACGCTGCCTATGTTCACAGATTTCAAAAAAAAAATCGAAACTGACACCAGTAACATTCCATGTGATGATACTTCTCAAACCCAGGTATACACTAATGAAGACCACCATGATGATCCCTATGAACTCAAATCTATTAGAATTGACCAAGATCCTTTTGTGTTGCATTCCATTAGAATAGATTCTACGTATACAGATACTATCACAGACCCATTCAGAGTTGATCATCAAGATCTATCTTCTAAGGCCAATCTGATTTCAATTGTGAGTGATGAAGATGACAAACATGTGAAAGTAATACAGTTGCCCAACGCAATCAGCACTCCTGCAACAATGATAAGTACAAGCCCTCCTCTTCCACCCCTAGGCAATGATGAAGATCCAAAGGGATTTGGATTCAACTTATGCAACCCGATACGTAGTCCGGCTACATTGATATACACAAGTTCATTTCTTTCACCGGATGAATATAAGAGCAGTACATCTGACTATGTTCGAAGTCCTGCAATACTTCTTCCCTCCACTGAAGAGGACAACAAACTTGATGGGCACAATTCGAGCCCAATTGACCCAAGTGACAGACCAGCCATATTGACATGCACACACAATCCTTACACAATCCTTACACAACCACAGCGACTGAGGTAAGCTGACTTGCCATGGGCTTCTGGACAGCAAAGATGTGAGCCTGCGGCGTGTACTTGTTATATGCTGGCGGAGTGAAAGTGTATGTATATATAGTGTATCAACACAGCATGCAACATCGATACCGGCATGCGACATCGATGCCGGCATGCGACATGCATGATATATACTACATTAATGATGCTGCATCCGCGCATAATTATTAATCGATGCATGCGCGCGATGCGTATGCTCGTATTAATCAACACAGCATGCGACATCGATACCGGCATGCGACATGCACAATGTATACTATATTAATGATGCTGCATCCGTGCATAATTATTAATCGATGCATGCGCGCGATGCGTATGCTCGTATTAATCAACACAGCATGCAACATCGATACCGGCATGCGACATGCATGCATACTATATTAATGATGCTGCATCCGCATCACAGGATGACAAACGATACCTCATTTCTAAGATGTGATAAGTTGGTGATGTATAGGCAGGATACAGAAGCTGTTTGAATTTCACAACAACAAGTTATTCAACTAATTAGTTCTTCAACTCGAGAGGTATGAACATCACAACCATGTTGGCCAAACCGATTTCTCTTTTCATATTCATATGGCTATCACTGTCTCCTCTAATTTCCCATGATTGTTCTTGGGACCAATGCACATCATATCCACTGTATCTATCCAATGAGTACAGAGTCGTAAACCCTCCACCTAATGCACCAAGTTCTAATAATTTTGTTTATATTAAACATCATGCACACCTAGGACAACATCCATATTCATATATTAATACAAACTATTACACATCGCCCCTCCCCCTAACTTGCAATATAATGCATAATGATAAGCCTCCTATATTATTAGCTGGCAAACCCTTTAGGTTCTCATTTCCATATGTACCCCAATGGATGGCATACACAATACATTACCTGGCATATGTAAATATTTCACTGCTAGATCGTGCTGAATCTAAAATCATGCGTTCAAGACACGTCAGGCGACGCCAACATCCAATCCTTCTCGTTCCTTTATAGTTTCAATCCACCTATATATACATCTTGTCCATTAATTTTGCTGGCATTCTTTTTCTTTTCTAATAAGGCACGCACAAACGCCAAATTCCCCACGCTGCCTATGTTCACAGATTTCAAAAAAGAAATCGAAACTGACACCAGCAACATTCCATGTGATGATACTTCTCAAACCCAGGTATACACTAATGAAGACCACCATGATGATCCCTATGAACTCAAATCTATTAGAATTGACCAAGATCCTTTTGTGTTGCATTCCATTAGAATAGATTCTACGTATACAGATACTATCACAGACCCATTCAGATTTGATCATCAAGATCTATCTTCTAAGGCCAATCTGATTTCAATTGTGAGTGATGAAGATGACAAACATGTGAAAGTAATACAGTTGCCCAACGCAATCAGCACTCCTGCAACAATGATAAGTACAAGCCCTCCTCTTCCACCCCTAGGCAATGATGAAGATCCAAAGGGATTTGGATTCAACTTATGCAACCCGATACGTAGTCCGGCTACATTGATATACACAAGTTCATTTCTTTCACCGGATGAATATAAGAGCAGTACATCTGACTATGTTCGAAGTCCTGCAATACTTCTTCCCTCCACTGAAAAGGACAACAAACTTGATGGGCACAATTCGAGCCCAATTGACGCAAGTGACAGACCAGCCATATTCACATGCACACACAATCCTTACACAACCCTCAGGATTGACCAAGAACCAATTGAATACACGCAGGTCATGAGTATGAAACATATGCTCGCGAGAGTGACACACGCAGGTCATGAGTATGAAACATATGCTCGCGAGAGTGACACACGCTGCTTGTTGAGTGACACCCCTTGGTTGCCACATATTAGCATAACATGACCTGAGAATCATGCCAGCCATGCCAACATAAACAAGACTTGAGAACCCCCAAGTCCTCTGTTATGAGTATGACGAATAGCTCATGAAAGTGACACACACTGCTTGGAGAGTGACACCCCTTAGTCGAGAGAGAGTGGCACCCGCTGTTCATGAAGTGACACACGCGGCTCGAGAGAGAGTGACATATGATGCTGGAGGGAGTGACATATGTTGCTGGAGAGAGTGACACACCCTGCTCGTGAAAGTGACACACGCTGCTTGGAGAGTGACACCCCTTGATTGCCACATATCAGCATAACATGACCAGAGAATCATCCAGCACATGCCAACATGAACATAACTTGAGAACCCCCTGCTCGAGAGAGTAGCATCCTCTATTATGAGTATGAGACATGTGCTCGACAAAGTGACATAAGCTGCTTGGAGAGTGACACCCCTTGGTCGAGAGAGAATGGCACCCGCTGTTCATGAAGTGACACACGCGGCTCAAGAGAGAGTGACGCCTGCTGTTGAGAGAGTAAATATAAAAAAGAATATGTATGCAACCTTAATACCTTATATCATATGAATATCTGAATGATACTCAATCATTAGGTCATGAATGTGTTCTTATTGGGTGTGCTGGAATATTTAAGGTTTCAACTTTTGGATGTGGCAGTCGATCCTTCATATGTAATAACCGAGAAGGCAACTTCTTGGGCATGTGTTGGATCTGCACTTTAGTTTAAAGATGCGCCACTATCACATCAGTTAGGCCTTTATTTCTAGCAAACCTGCTTTGACACCAGATATTAGCATAACATGATCTGAGAATCATGCCAGCCAGGCATGGCGTTGACAAGTGAAAGTCACAGTACATTTAATCCATACACGATATATACATAAACTCATACAAAATGCATATAATAATACCAAAATACAAACTATGTAATATATATCATTAAATACAAGTGTATCTTGTGCCTTGTTATTAGCAAGGATAAAGAAGCTGGTTTGCATAACTACAGGTACTCACAACAACAAGTTATACAAGAGATCAGTACTTCAACTTAAGAGGTATGAATATCACGACCATTTCACCCAAACCGATTTCTCTTTTCATATTCATTTGGCTATCACTTGCTCCACTGATTTCCCATGAGAGTTCTTGGGACCAAAGCACATCATACCCAGTGTATCTATACAGAGTCGTAAACCCTCCACCTAATGCACCAAATTCTAATACTTTTGTTCATATTAAACATCATTCACACCTAGGACAACATCCATATTCATATATTAATACAAACTATTTCACATCGACCATCCCCCTAACTAGCAATATATTACATAATGATAAGCCTCCTATATTATTAGCTGGCAAACCCTTTAGGTTCTCATTTCCATATGTACCCCAATGGATGGCATACACAATACATTACCTGGCATATGTAAATATTTCACTGCTAGATCGTGCTGAATCTAAAATCATGCGTTCAAGACACGTCAGGCGACGCCAACACTGGCCCAACATCCAATCCTTCTCGTTCCTTTATAGTTTCAATCCACCTATATACACATGTTGTCCATTAACTTTGCTGGCATTCTTTTTCTTTTCTAATAAGGCACGCACAAACGCCAAATTCCCCACGCCGCCTATGTTCACAGATTTCAAAAAAAAAATCGAAACTGACACCAGTAACATTCCATGTGATGATACTTCTCAAACCCAGGTATACACTAATGAAGACCACCATGATGATCCCTATGAACTCAAATCTATTAGAATTGACCAAGATCCTTTTGTGTTGCATTCCATTAGAATAGATTCTACGTATACAGATACTATCACAGACCCATTCAGATTTGATCATCAAGATCTATCTTCTAAGGCCAATCTGATTTCAATTGTGAGTGATGAAGATGACAAACATGTGAAAGTAATACAGTTGCCCAACGCAATCAGCACTCCTGCAACAATGATAAGTACAAGCCCTCCTCTTCCACCCCTAGGCAATGATGAAGATCCAAAGGGATTTGGATTCAACTTATGCAACCCGATACGTAGTCCGGCTACATTGATATACACAAGTTCATTTCTTTCACCGGATGAATATAAGAGCAGTACATCTGACTATGTTCGAAGTCCTGCAATACTTCTTCCCTCCACTGAAGAGGACAACAAACTTGATGGGCACAATTCGAGCCCAATTGACCCAAGTGACAGACCAGCCATATTGACATGCACACACAATCCTTACACAACCCTCAGGATTGACCAAGAACCAATTGAATACACTTCAAGTAGTCTATTGGGAGGGGGAGCCAGTTCTACATTATCTCCTATCCAGAAACAACGTAAAGCAGACTATCAGAGGGCTACCAGAGCAGCTAAAAAAGCAGCTAAGCAAGCAGTAGAAGCTAAGAAAGAAGCAGAAGCTAAGAAAGAAGCAGAAGCTAAGAAAGCAACCACAATATTAAAGAAAGATGCCGTTGGAGCTAAGAAAGCAGCAGTAGAAGCTAAGAAAGCAGTAGCAGAAGCTAAGATAGCAGCAGAAGCTCAAGTAAAGGTAACCCAGAAATCAGGCCAGAATCAGCGTGCATATAAGGCTAGAAAAACCGTTGATGACATGCCACGTAAGGCTAGAAAAACCGTTGATGACATGCCACGTAAGGCTAGGAAAACCGTTGATGACATGTCAAAAGAAAATAGGGACGCCAGAGACTATGATGCTGAGTACACCAGACAATCAGTATTTTTCACTTGCTGTGTATGTCTACATGAAGGGGGTATGGATGATATGCAGTCAAACAGGGAGGTTGCGGAATCCGCGCCAGAATTGCACCATGCCAGACATGAGTTCATTACAAAACTAGAGGACATGCTCAGTGACAGAAGTTTATACAAAGAAGCCTACCAGGGCTGTTTTAATGCATCAGGTTATTTGAAAACCGGTTCGCATTTATGCAAAAGATGCTACAAACAAATGAAACAAGCTGATTTACCTGAATATGACCATCATGAAATGTTCGACATGGAGGCAATTAATTCTTCAGAAGATGATATAGAGTCAGCTACACCCCATTCCAGAAATAAGAGGAAACCTAGGCATCAATTAGAACGGGCTACGAGTGCAGAAATTTCAGACAATGGCGATACTGACGTTGATGAAAGTGAGGCTGAAGAAACTCTGAATGATGTGGATGATGATGGAGTTAGTAAATCGTACATGCCTAAGCAGGCAGCCCTCAATTACTTGCATCCTGGACTCATACCTGAGGAACTATCAGATTTGAACGTGGTTGAATTGTCAATGATAGCCCTATTTAACCCCATACTAAATATAACCACACTTCCATCCTATGGTTGCAGAGGGGTCAATGGTGGCGCTAGGTATACTGTGGTTAATGACGTGGCAAAGGTGGCAAAGAGTTTGCCTCGTATGCCAGATGTTGACACAACTTGCATACTTCGTCACAAGACGAATAGAAATGCTAAGGATCATACATTTCGACCTTTACGAGTCCAACGCGCATTAGAATGGCTGATAATGCACAACCACTTGTACAGGTCTGCTGTTGCAGATGGTAGTCTAGATATAGATTTCTCAGTTCTCACACAAGACATGGATGACGTTGAGGGGACAATTAAGCTAGCTCCACAATTTGACATAAATGATGATGAAGACAAATTGATTGGGGAAACCACTGTTGACAAGGATCCGACCGATGATACAAATGATCTTCCAGATATTCTTTTACAAACCCCCCCTCCCATGTTGAATGAACTCAACCACCTGAAAGAAGTAGTATTACAGAAACCAACCCCTGTCATATATAAGGCAGATTCAACTTTCGAGTATGCCCACCCATATAATGATTGCTTTTTTTACGAAAAATGCTTTCCAAACATATTCCCATATGGATGTGGCGGGCCCAGCGACACACATGGCTTAGACAACAATGAATTTGTCAGGTTAAGCTTAGAGAGAGGTGGTGATAGACGGTTCCAAAAGAGCGCAAATTACATATTCTGCTTCTACACTTATGTGATGCGTAGGAAGGTCGGTGGAGTAACAGCCACAGCAGCAAAATCCTATCTTGATTCAGACTTGCCTAACCCTTCAGATCAGGAAAATATATCTGTAGATGATGTCATTGGCGCACTGAACACACTTAGGTCAGACAATGATATTTCCTGTGAGAGTTCATCTAGAAAGAGCGTATTTCAACAACATTTAGACCGTGTTTTGAATCGATTGGTTGCGTATGGTAGATCGTTGCCGGGGACATCAATATTTATTAAGCATGAAAGGCGAAAGCTTCTTTCAATGGTAAGCAGCAAGATGATGCAAGCTGGTGGTGCCTTACGCTATTTCCTCACATTTGCTCCAGCAGATAGATATCATAACAGACTTTACGCCACGATCATTCGTGACCAACAGGATCAGAGGGAGGACTCAAATTCAGACACCGAAAAGAGCGCTGCAAAATATGATCAATCAGAAAGAACAACAATGTTGAGAGACCATCCAGCGCTCGCATGTAGGTTATTCCATAAGAAACAAGAATGTATATGGAAAAAACTTATAACCAGTTCAAAGTCTCATCCTTTTGGTAGTAAAGTGGTTGATTGGTGGAGGCGCATTGAGTTCCAAATGAGAGGATCACCCCACTGTCATAGCCTCCTATGGATATGCAATGCATTAGATGGGATCACAAAAGAGCATGCCTCCTCAAAGGACCCTGAAAAACAGGAACAAGTTAAACGTTGTGTGGAAAAAGTAGCAACTTGCAAATTAATGCCAAAAAACTCAGAAGATCATTATGCTACTAATAATGATGGACACCAGGGTGAGGATAAATCATTAGAATCTCACTTGTCTTGGCTACCTGGTAGGAACTATTTCAAGGATCGAGATCATCCCTGCAAACCAGAGTTTAGTTTATATATGGATGGTCAACCGTTGGATTTCTCACCATCAGATAATTGGGAAGAAAAACCTAATGGTGATGTGGCATCTGATGAATCCTTAACTCAGGGTCAGAAATTGGTACAAGTGTGGTATCGACGTCTGCAACTTGCTAATCAAATTCATAGGTGCACACAAACTTGCTTCAAGTACAGTAAATCAGTTTTCAACAAGGTTTGTCGATTTGGTTTCTCACCAACAGGCTGGATAGGGGGTCCAACAAGCACTGATGAAGCAACATTGGTGGTTGACAAAGATGGGAGAGGAAGGAAGCGAATTCAAATACTTCCGCCACGAGACAACATGTGGTTGAATAACTACATTAAGACACCTCTCATCCCTATCGCAACAGGAGGGAATCTAGATATCAAATACATAGACAACCAAGTCGGAGCTGCAGAGTATTGTGCCTCATATGCTTCAAAAGCTGAGGCCCCGGATTCAGCCATGCTTAAAAACCTAGTTACCAGAAAAATTGCAAACTTGATTTTACAGAGTCAGTCGATTACAGACAAACAACGCTTGTCAATAGTAGCCAACAGTTTGGTGGATTCAACTCAAGTAGGTGCCATGCAAGCTTGTTGGACTTTATTAGGCCTCCCCTTTGTGCAATCATCCAGGGGCGTTCTCAGCATTAATACTGCAGTAAGTAAAGATGTGCCATCTGCTGTGATTGTTGATGAAGATAAACTGAAAGAGTTGAAATTATCAGGAGGCACACAATCAGCTATAGATTCATCTCCCAGGTCACAAATGGGACGCAGAGTCGCCTATGGAAAATTTGTTCGCCAACAGAATACAATAGGTGGGTGCCAAGCAACTTTCCATCAGATGCTGACGTACTTTTCTTTTAGGACTTTTGATACAAACAAGTTTCCCAGTGATAGTAAGATACCAATCGCTCCTGTACGAATATTGTTGGATGCGCAAGGTAAACCATCATACCTAGACAAATTCCGTGTCGATGATGTGGTGTTCACACCATACCAATCACCCAAGGTAATTTCCTTGTGCCCTTACTATCCTCAGGATTTAACAGATGAGGAATCTTGTTACAGCACAGTGCTGTTACATACCATATGGCCAAATGGACAAGAAAGTCAGGTACTTCCGCCGGACACCACAGCAATAGTGCATTTGGATACTATGATTAAGACAAAATCAATGCCTCCTTATGTAACTCAAGCTTTGGAGACAATCCAAAAGAGTGAAACAATCCTTAGGAATGTTGGTAAGCCAACCTTTGAAAGTGTACCAAGAGACCATGATGGGAATGATGACTACCAACCAGGTTCCGTTCCTGATGAGTTTAGAAACACCGCTCATGAGAAGTACTCCTTTCAGTCAGATACAAACGTGATTTGTAATGTGACTTTAAGCCAAAAAGCATATCTAGCGAATTTTCTCTCTAGTAATCTTAAGGCATTTATGGACAATTTGACCACTAGCAACAGAGCAACCACTGAAGATGATATCATAAACATCCAGCAAGGTAGGAAGGTACCTGTTAACAGTGAAGAAAGCAGTGAGTGCAATCTGGATCGAATGGTTGATGGTATGACGTCTATGCAACGTGCTGCATACGACAAGATAAGTAGTCATTTAACTGGAGAGAATCCTAATCAATTGCGAATCTTTGTGTCAGGGGAAGGCGGTACTGGTAAAAGTCATTTAATCAAGGCTGTTCGTGAGAAGGCACAATTAGTTTTTGGTAAAGCAAGAGGTATACACGGCAACACCGTAGTCATGGCGCCTACAGGTAACGCCGCCTTCAATATATCTGGGTACACCTGGCAGAGCGCACTTATAAAAGCACCACAAGATGGCGATATTACCACTAGTATATCACAAAATAAGGCAGATGTTCTAGCTAGAAATTTAAAGGATTGCAAGCTAGTGATTATTGATGAAATATCTATGATCAGCTTATCAGACCTATACAATATTCACATTCGACTTTGTGCAGCAAATTCAACCCGTGAAAATTTTGCTGAAGTATGCAAAATTCCTTTTGGTGGAATGCATATCATAATCCTGGGGGACTTATATCAACTTCCAGCAATGGGTACTTCAGTATACCAAACACCAGTAATGAACAATAAAAATCCTAAATACTACAACGCATGTTTGAATGGTAAAAATTTATGGAACTCTATTACAACTTATATTGAGTTAACTGAAAACGTTCGACACCAAGCTAAAATTGGAGAGGAGCTCCCACCACTAGCAAGAATATGCTCAACTGCTAGAAAAGGTTTGCCCACCGTAGACCAATTTGCTGAACTATGGTCCAGGTGTTTGTGCAGTGGAGTGAAAGAAGCCCAACAAAAAGCTCCAGTGGATGCTATGTGGGTAGCAGCTACACATGAAAGGGTTAATGAGATTAATAAGATGTGTTTCGAGAATTTGGTGGAGTCAGGTGCAACGCATTACAGAATCCACGCCCAACATTATACCAGTACAGGAGAGCCCTTATCAGACGAGGTCCACACCAAATTATCTAAAATTACAACATCAGGTACTAAAGCGTTGCCAGAACATAACGATTTGCAGGAACAACACCTTGATTTGGCTATTGGTAGCCGAGTAATGAGCACTATGAACTCTGCAACACAATTAGGCGTATATAATGGTGCTCAAGGCACAGTTATTGGTTTTGGTTTCCAGGGCCAATCTTATGAAAACAATATGCCTACTGTTTCCCAATTTATCGAAGGCAAATTGGAAATCCCAATAGTCTTTGTGCAAATGGATGGTGGAGATGGATGGGGTTATAAAGGCGATTCTGTTAGTCCCACTCTACCGCGTGTTGTACCTTTTGTGGCTGAATCTTGCAAAACTAAACTATGTGGGAAATATACCAGGAAACAATTAAAACTTAGAACAGCTCACTGTATCACAATTCATAAAAGCCAAGGGTTAACGGCTAAAAATGGGCTCGTTCTATGTCCAACCGAAAACGAAAAGCAATGCTTTGCACCGGGGTTGGAATATGTCGCCTTATCTAGAGCTCAAAAGATTGAAGATGTTTACCTCACAAGGCCCCTTGCCAATTTTCATTTTGCAGCAAATCGCCACATTGGCATGCGAACAGCAATCAAAGCTGAGTACAAACGTTTATCTGCATTGACCGGTAAACATTTCGATGTTTTCTTTGACCCAATAATTATTACACCCTCAACCCCCACCCATCACCCAGCACATGTCCATAGCGAGATAGAGAAACCAAGTACCCCCTCTCAAAAATCTACCAAACAACCCGCTGCACAAACAACATGTCACTCTGGTCTGGCAAACTTGGGGAATACATGTTATTTTAATGCTATCATTCAGTTTCTCACACAATGCCCACATTATTTAGAGTCAGAACCTACTCAATCCCCACAGGCAGCCTTTTCGAAAACGGACCAGTTGTTTTACTACATAAGGAGCTTAACGAATAATATCACCACTGGTACATTAGCTGACCCAAGGATTACCCTTGAATTGGTTAAGCAACTACACCCGAATTACAATAATTCATTACAACATGACGCATCAGAGTTTTTTGTGGATATACTAGAGACATTTAAACACGTGAAATCCGCAAGTACCTTCATGGGTTCTTACAAATATACAGCAATATGCAACAACAAAGCATGTGGGCATCAGACATACCAATTGCAGGATAATCCGGTTATGATTATAAACAACCTTCAGACCTACAAGAAGCGTGAGACTTTAAAATCATGTATCAACCAAGCAATGTCCTCTAAAGCGATCCCAACATGGATATGTTCACAATGCAGACAGAAATCCGATAAAAATGCTTCAATCATGTCATTTCAGATCTTGCCAGAAACTCTCGTAATAGTACTCAGTAAAACAGACAATTCTGGAAATATTTTGCCAACAGAAGTGGACATACAACATGTGCTAACTCCTAAAGATTTAAAATTGCCAACAAGTGAAATTGATGCTGCCTATGAACTATGTGCTATAGTAAAACGAATTGGTACCCATGTTACCTCAGGACATTATACCACATGTTTACGCAACACCAATAATACATGGATTCATTGCAATGACGATTCAATTACACCCATATTAAAAAAGGATTTGTGTAAGGATGCATATATGCTTCTTTATAGAAAGAAATCAAACCTGAGCCAAACCCCAAATAACTTTTCATCTCAATCATCTTGTTCAACATTATCGCAAAACATAGACATGACAACCACTTCTACAACAACTCTCGACTCCCAGACTACATCCTCCACTCTGATAAAATGTTCACAACAGCCTGTCAACATACAATATACACCAGTACTTCTCCCACACAATACATCAGTTGTTCATATCCCATGGGAAAACAACTCCTGTTTTATAGACCCATGCTTAGAATGGTTGTATCAGCAGAGTACAAAACATATCTTTCTCACCAACAATAGCACTACAAGCAATGCAATCTATCATGCTTTGTGGGCACGTGCAAATGGAGGTTTACAGCACATTATCACTTCTAGAAACCAATTGCGAGATCATCTTACTTCAATCGATCCGAGCAACTGTGTCGGAGCAAATGGAACTTTTGGTAGTGTGTGGAATACTATATCCTACATATTTCAACATTCACCAGACACTATTAGAATGTATGCTGAAACCAAGGCAACATGTACTCAGTGCCCCTATTCTAGAAACACGCGCGTTGCTTCACACCCCTATCCACTAACAGAGATCATCTATACAACTTATGTGACTAGCATGAACACTACAATTGTTGACCCATTCAAATGCATGCTACTAGAATTTGAACATCGATTAATTCGAAATTGTACTGCCTGTCATGCTGAGAACACTATGGAAAACCAGGTCCAATTTAATACTGCCCCTGCATTCATCATGATCGAAGTGGGAAACCTCAGGACAGCAAAACCCGGTGTACCATTCATTTTCAACCCTTCCCTTAATAACAACATTTTACAATGTCATCAAAATTGTGCATCATATTATCTATCAGGTATCATTCACTTTCAAAATAGCCATTTCTACCTAGATGTCAGGGTGGCTGATGATTGGATGCATGTCAATGACTTTGCTAACCATACATATAGAAGAATTCCACCACCTTGTACACCAGTTGATACTTCTATGATGTTTTTATATACCAAACATACATGAAATTACAAATGGGTCAACCACCACAAGTTATCCTGTGGAAGAGGATAACCGCCAAGCACGTAAGGCGATGTTACGTGCACACTAACTTCAGTTTCAGTTTTCTTGATTTCCTTTGCTTTTTGAGTTGCTGTTGTTGTGGTATTATTTGTGATTTTGGTATCTCTCACAGTACAAAATCGTGGCAGGTACTAATGCCAGAGCTTACTGAGTTGTTGGCACAATTTCTGTTTGTTTTATTACCATTGGTAACAATCAAAGCTTTCAAGCCGGTTGACGCCTTCACACCGCTCAACAGCAGAGCTGTTCCCCAAGGAAGAGGCAGTGAAATGAAAGGAGGACCATGCCTAGTACCCTCCTTTGCAAACTTAACCCAATGGGCAGCATCTGGCAACGTGTATCTAGCTTCAGTTCAACGCATGGGGAAGAGGATTGGTTTACTATTCTGTAAGCCATCTACATCACGTACCCCAGATGGAAATATGGTACTAGATTCCAAGATGTTACTAGCCGGACAAGGAACTTCTGGCCAATTTGCATTCCATGAAAACGTACAACATGCTTTAAACAACGGCTACCCTTACTTTAATGACACTGCAGATGTTGATGCTAAAGGTGAGCTCATACCATCTCAAAAACTTTCAATTCATATGCATATAGTTTTCTATACTAATGACTTGGTATCTCATTCAGGTAACAAAAAAGACCCACCAAAACAGCGAGCTGTTTACAGCATTACATTTCAGGATGGAAGTGGTATTATATGTTTCACTAGTGTCCGCTGCACAGACAATCTAAATGTACGAGCTAACATACGACCCATTTCTCCAAGTACTCCGATAGAGGTTTCACCTGAAGATTGGGAGGCAAGGCCACTAAAGGTATATCCATGGCGTTGAAGTGGCATCCATGGCATTCAAGTTACATCATTTCAAATTAAAATTCATGCTGGTGGCAATTCTTGCTGAGATATATGTGACTTACAGGTAGCAATATGGGACACGCCAGAAAACTTGACACTGTGGTCACCGAAAAACGACGAAGCAGAAATTACGTTGAAAGATGTCTGGCAGTACAGGCTTGATCCCTATTGTTCACCTGCTGAGCACGCTCTCATGCTCTGTGGTGTGACGGAGAAATTGGCTAGTGATCCAGCTGAAAGGCACCTTGAGTTCAAGGACTACTTCAAGGACTACACCCTCCTGGAGCTCTTTGGACATGCTGAAACCTTGCACAGGGCCTATGCAGGTAAAGACCTAATCTCATGTCTATTCCAACTCCCACCTAACACAATCAAATCTCATAGATGAATATTATTAATCAGCATTCCTTCACCATAGATGAAAAATGTTCCGATGCCCATTCGTGCAGGATGTGGTCCCCGACATGGTATTGAGTGCATGAACATGACAGCTCTACTCTGCAAATCAGCAAACAACAACACCCGTATCGCTAATATTGCAGCAAGCTTGGATGTCAGGCTGCTGGGCCTGGCTGTTGTTCGTCATCTGGTAGCAACTGAGTTAGCCATTGTTAGCCAAACAATCGCTGATGGACATCCGTATGCTCCGGAAGGGTGGAATCGCAAGGCTGCTCGCACGACGGCAAAGAACATCCATTTTTACCGTCAACCCATGAAGGGCACCATTGTCCTCGTGGATGGTCTGAAAAAGTCTAATAAGGGCACTTCTTACAAGATCAATATCCGCAAGCGCCTTTTGGGCTCTAAAGTCCAGTTACCTGAGGCCGGCAAGGTAAGGAAGCCTACTAATATTTTGATCAAATGATTTTCTAGAGTGTCAACACAACAGCCAGGGTAGAAGTCTTACCGTGGCGGGCCGGCCCGGGGCCGCAGAAGCTCGCTCCGGGCCGAAACCGGGCCGAAGGGGCTTTCGCCCCCGGGCCGCCCAAAAATATGAGCCGGCCAAACTTCGGCCAAAAATATAGGCATTTTATGCCACTTTTTATCAAACCCCCATACTTAATTTCAAAATTTCGCGCCTGCGGCGGGCATTGTTTTTCCTTGACCGTTTTGGCCGAAAGCGGGCCAGCGGAAATATAGTTTACGGCCCGTAAAGAAATTTGGAAGACTTCTACCCTGACAACAGCTCACTCGCAACTAATAAAGCCAAGTACTAACTACGGTTGCTGGGGTACAGTGGTTGGCACTACCTTACCACATAAATCACCCCAAACACCAACATAAATTTGCACTTGGCATCGATTACTCCAAGCTAGTCATGGGCCACAATCTCAGCAAAGAAATAGGCGTTGGACCTTTAAGGTAAGAGTTCTTTCATTTGGTGACATCCTTGCTCATACTACCGCTGCCGACTGTAATACCCTTTCAATTCAACAACA
>LGRX02007906.1:0-47132 GCA_001247695.2 Cymbomonas tetramitiformis | reverse complement strand
CAGACTCGCAGCCCCGAAAAACATCGCTTTGGCTATACATACCTTCCCGAGCTTATCGTTCCCCGACAGTGTGTTGATCCCTGCAACACGAAGTCGGGGTTCGATATGGTTTCCCTATGTAAAGTGCAGCAAACGGGTTGGGGCGTTCCCTTCCCAGATAAGGTAACAATGCGAGACTTGCAGTGCAGCGATCTTGCTACACCGTCAGGACGTTTTTAGTTGCGTTGAGGCTCGTTTTTTCTACGTAACCTGCAAATAACGTGTAGTAGTGTCATGCAAAAAGGCAGCTGTGCATCAGCTGAGATCAACCCACGTAGAAAAATAGTCCGGTCCCATATGTTCTTCTGAGGGGTTTATACCTCACCAGGCCCATTTGCAGACATGAACGCACACAAGAGTTACAGGGGAGAGCATGGGTGATTAAACCCGAGGACGCGAAGGTCCCGCCAGAGAATATTCTCTGGACGCGCTGCTGCCTTCCGGGGAAAACGCAAAACCCTTCATATAAAGTCGAAAAAGCGTTCTCCGTAAGCGGTCAACACTTTGTAAAAACCCTTTTCTAACATGAGACAGGATGGAATGCTCCACCGTGAGTGGAGGTGCCACTGCACAAATCTCTTTCCTTGGCAAACCCAAGAACGAGCCAGCAGCTCGATGTGGACGGACTTTTTCGAACGGCAGAAGTTTAAGCTAGACGTACTGCTCCCACCTAGTCTTACCTTGTTTGAAGACAGTGCCCTTAGGCCTAAACCCTAAATCTGTTGCCAAATCTGAATCGGGTTGTCGCCGACCACTACTTTGCTACCAGCACGTTCACGACCGGACAGTTCCTTGCATCTATTTACAGCCCTCACCAAGTCTGCCAGGACACTCATCTTGTACGTTCACCTTTGCCGAGTTATAGGGCAGGCGAACATTGCTCGGGGGCAAGATAGGACATGGGATCCCATAGCGGCATGCACCAACGGCCGGGGGGCTGCTCCCCAGGCATGCGCCAGCACTGGGGGCCAACCCCCGGCGGCATATAACACGGGGCTGCGCTTACCGGCAGCATGCGCCAACGCACAGGGGAGCTACGCCCCAGGCATGTAACGCACAGGGCTACCCCCGGCGGCATGTGCCAGCTGCGGGGGCTACGCCCCTGGCGGCACATTTTCAGTGCGGGGGCACCCCCCACTAGCGGCTTTGAGTCTGGGGATTTTGTACCCCTAAATGGGTTTGTGTACCCCCTAGCACGACAACGATTTCGGTCTGGGGGTAGACCCCTAGACAGCGATTTCGGTCTAGGAAATTGACCCCCCTAGCAACACGCGTGTCTTATCTTGCCCCCGAGCAATGTTCGCCCGCCCTTGCGACGGCTGAAATTTGTCCAGAAAACAGCAAATATTAAATATGATCTATCTGAAGCAAAATATTCCTACCGTATCCATCGTCCATCCCTACTACGTTGGCGAGTAGAGGTCTGAAATATCAGACGTCCGACATGTCTGTCGATATGGCGCAATAAACTGCCGTTTTTTACTATTAGTATAATAATGCTATATAATTTGATCCATCTTGAACGTAAAGAAAAATTATTAGAATGTTCGATTAAATCCTGTGTACAATAATAAAGCGATCGCGGGTGGCGTACGTTGCATTTGGTATGGAATGGCATTTATACAAAGCTTTTGGGTCAAGTAAGATCGCGAGAGTGAGAGACGCAAACGCTAACCTTCTTAACCTGGACAGCGCCCCGTAGGTTGTTACTCTCCAGCGGCTGGTGTTTTCGGTATACTCGCGTATACCAAACACAGCATAACTTTGCATATGAGTTTTAATACGTGTTAAAAACAACCTGTTTTTTGCGCGAGCAAGATCCGTGCGGTAATCAGGATGCTGAACGGTTCATGTGAGGGGGTAATGGGCGTGGGTCGAGCCATCTCGACTCACGCCCAGCAGAGACGCACGAAACACTGCACAATATGTCACATATATCACATACGCATATGCAACATATTTTGAGCATATCACAGTGCGCCGTTACCTCTAACGGGAACGCGGATGGCAACCGCGTCCACATTTCCGCTAGGATTTCTTCCATCCGCGCTCTCGCCTGCAAGCGAGCATGCGCATGGGATGAGGGGAGCGTTAGCAAAAATAGTATTTCGTGTGCGTTATCTTTCCGGAATAAATTGCACATAGTGAACAGTCAGCCACACATTTCGCAGCGGGCTGGCGCGTTCATTTGGGTAAAGCGGGCAGAAATTCAGGATTTTGAAACCCCCAAAGATGCGATATACGTTATCACGTTCTATGCGCTATACGTTATCACGTCCGAGCTTCGGGAACTCACGCGGGGTGGAGCACTGCCTGGAAGGAGTACTCCACCAGGAAGGAGCAGGAATTATACTCCGAGTACCAGCGCTAGAGCGGCAGCACGCGATCACCTCCGAGCGCATGCAAACATCATGGAAAACACAGGTATATTGAAACTGCTCACATACAACATGAGGCTGGCAGTGGTGTATCTGTTTCGGCAAGAACACTATTTGGGCGAGGTCGGTGCAGCCATGGAGTTGTGGGTGGAGCGTGCCATTCAGCGTCTGAAGGGAGTGGTTAAGGATACCCACGTGAAACAAAAGCCAGTGGAGGCTATCGTGAACGCTATTTGTGACGAAGATGCCCTACAGGACTACCGCTTCAGAAACCCAAATATGCGCAGCATGGATGTCTTGGCGGAGAAGTTGTTTCCCAAACCCACCGTCAGAGCTGCCACGGATCCAGCGGCAAAACTGGTCGAGGCGCCCTGTTATTTTCTGGGCACAGGGAGGAAACTATTGTCCACTACTCTCCCATGCAACCTGCGGCTGCAACTTGATCGCGCCTGTTGACAAGTTGTGCGCAGGCATCGCCTGGGGAATGTGACATCACGGTGTACCTCAGGATGTCCCTCAACACAGAGGTGGTGCATTCTTCCCAGCACATGCGAGCCACCAAGCGAATCTCTTACCACGTCTCCCTCACTGGTACCGTTAGTGGTTTCGGCGAGCTAGGTCTACCACCAGGCTACCCTTACGCACAAATCCTCGCGTATTACCTTGTGACAAACTCTGCAACACAGCAGGTGGTGTGTCGCCTGGCACGGGTCGTTGCGTACAGAGAGATCCAGGACGAGTACCGTACAAAGCAAGGGGTAACAGTGGTGGACAAGAAGGATTGTGTAGAGCTCATCGTACCATGTGCCGCCATCCTCTCCAAGGCCATGTTTCAAGATCTCCCTGGCAGTACACACTACCACGTCATGCACCTATTTCATCAAGTACGCACGGGCTGTTACTAATGAGACCACCCGATTCACTTTACCAAGCGCGGCACGCGTGTCGTGCATCGGCTTCCAGCATCGCCTGACCCAGCTAGATAGCATTGATTGGCTGAACCATGGCTGAACTGCTGAACAATAGCCTAATACTTGTATGCGGCGTGGACCTGTGTAGGACTTTCTCATACTGTATTTATGGACCAATGGCTTCCCTAAACATCTAGCCAATTGTAATACACTGTGCCTAGGGTTTCCCCAACATTGGACCAATAAAATAGCAGCATATTAGGTTTCCCTACACATCTAGCCAATAGAAAAGCATAGTGCCTACGGTTTCCTAAACAATGGACCAATAACATAGCTGCATGTTAGGTTTTCCTAAACATCTAGCCAATAGCAAAGCACAGTGCATAGGGTTTCCTAAACATTGGGCCAATAACATAGCTGCATATTAGGTTTCCCTACACATCTAGCCAATAGCAAAGCACAGTGCATAGGGTTTCCTAAACATTGGACCAATAACATAGCTGCATATTAGGTTTTCGTGAACTTCTAGCCAATAGCAAAGCACAATACCTAGGGTTTCCTAAACATCGGGCCAATAAAATAGCAGCATATTAGGTTTTCCTAAACATCTAGCCAATAGCAAAGCACGCGATGCCGAGGGTTTCCTAAACATTGGACCAATAACATAGCTGCGTATTTGAATGTTGTCGCGATTATGAACAAGGGGCGGCAATGTAGGGGCTGGCGGGGCGTGGGGGTATTGCTGGGTGCTGAAATGGCGGTGTATCTCTGCTGTGGTTGAGTGTGGGGTGTAGTGAGGGATTTTGGGTTTGAGATGTGGGTGTGGCATTGGAGGGCAAGTTTTTTAAATATATTCTGAATGAAGAGGTTCGGCACCCTGTTAGTTAGGTGATACCGTTCCAGCAGAACAAAACAACACTTTGCAATTGGGCATTCACTGCGGCTCTCGTGTCGTGCGCCCAGGTCGCAGCACGAGCGGCTCCTGCGGTGAATGCCCCCAACCTGCCACAAGGCCAAGTTGGTGCCCTTCGAGCAGCCAAGCACGAGTTCACGTCGAAAATTATGAAAGAAACTGCGGGCAAAGGCGTGCTTCGAGCACACGCATGGCAAAAAGGCATGGGTCAGGTGTCCAGACCCGAGCTGGCGCGTCGCCAACCATGAATTCCCACAACCTGTCATACAGGCCCGTCGGGGAATTCACCGTTGCCAACGCCCACATGGGTCGAATTCACAAATACAAACACAATGAAAACTGAAGGGAAAAACATTCGGCTGCAATGCTGTCACAAGGTTGCAGTCAGGTGTTTGGACTCGAGCTGGCGCGCCGTAAGCCGTGAATTCCCACAACCTGTCACCCAGGTCCGTTCGGGGAATTCAACGTTGCCACAGCCTGCGCAGGTCGAATTCACAAAGGTAAACATCATACAAACTGCGGGGAAAACATGGGTTCGGCTACAACCTCGTCAAACGGCGAAAGTCAGGTGTCACGGCTCGAGTTAGCGCGGCTACGGTTGTGCATTCCCAAACGCCGGTCACATACGCCGTTTTGAGCATATTCGGCAAGCAAGCCCTGCGAGGTTCGAATTCGCATAGCAAATGGTGCAAAATATGGTACAAAAAGGCCGGGCGCATCGTGCACACACGTGAATACAGTACCGCTGAGAGTGCCTGTGACGGTTCGCCGTCGCGGGTGTGAATTTATGACAACCGCAGCTTCAGGCTATCTCGCCGCTAGACGCTCAACGGGAAAAATGCCCCTCTGTGGGAATTCACGAGCGTGTCCTGAATTCACGAACGTTTTCGGGCAGCTGCGGATCTCCACCGCTGCGGAACGGCGACATGCGTGTATATTGCTGTGCTACGTAAAACATGTCAGGCGGCAACGCGCTTCTGCCGCGCCGGCTCGTAGATTCGCAAAACGGGCGCGGGTCTAACTTGCACTCGCGGACTGTAGATTCAGGCTCAGATGGAAGCAAGGAAAGCAGAAAGGCAAACGAGCAACACAGGGGGCAATTCACAGATAAAGCAAACGCCCCGGCACGGCTTCGCACATACATCAGAGTGGCGTGCCGGCACTCTGGGGATCCGAACCAGACTCTTACAAACTGCTAGTGACAAAGCTCTCATGTGGATTCGAAGCATATGTATGTATATAAATTATCACATTTAATACTAGGCCACAAGAGGCAAATATCACTGTCCCGCAGAATGGTTTTGAAAGGTTCGGATCTCCCTTTTCGAAAGCAGGAGCTAGCTAAATACTCAAGCGAGCATAGTGGAAGTCCGTGAATGCCATTGTTGTCGTTTCGGATGCCCTGTGACCATTGGTTCCCAATGACAGCGGCGTTTGGTGTCAACGCGCGCTTGCGTTTGCCCTGTCATGCATCGCCGAGACGTCATGTGTGGTCGTGTCGTGATGTCACTTCGCGTGATGTCGTGCTTGACGCTCTGCGGTGCTCTCGGATCGGCACGGGCTGGTCGTGGCGACGTCGATGTAGCGCTTGGCGAGGCGTCGTGCATGATTTAAACTGGGAGGGAGATCTGAGCTGGAGGGTGAACGTGATATGCTCCGGGCGCTCGAGCGGACAATGAACTGGGGTAGGGCCGTGACTGAGGGGGGGATGACAATTACTGGAAAAGGGGGTCATGGTTGGGGCGTTTGCTGTCGGCTGAGACGGGCGCGATGGGGGCAAATGCGGTGGGGTCTGACATGGGCTGCGGTAGCGTGACTAAATATGGGGGGTGTGACAGGCCTTTCAGGGGTGCCCGAGGGACCCCTTCTAAGCGTGTTCATAGTTGTGACAATGTGACATCGGTTTATATTGTGTCATGTTCCTAACTTTTGAATTATACCAAGTGTATATATACTCTCGTCCAATCACTTACCCAACTTTAGGAGAACCCAATGTTAACATACAGTACGAGTTTATACTTAAGTATGTGTTCATATGACATGTTTAGGAGATTTTTAGGAGATTTTTAGGGGATTCTTAGGAATATTTAGGTATACTTAGGAGAATAGTTGTTAGAGTGCTAGGCGAAACGGGTACCAACCCACTGCTCAGTATGAATATGTGATAATATTTAATAGCAACAGGATACTTAGATTGATACATAATCTTAGAGATCTTTACTTCACTGGGCGGGGCACACTGCGGGGGGGGGAAGCGTTCCGGCTTACTTAAAATTGCATATTCAACAAATCACAATTAAGCAAGGAGACTGTACAAAACGACAGTCCATTGCAACCAGCGACAGACAAAAAGGTCATGGTCAGACGCAAGCACGCAACGCGAAAAGCCACCGATATGTGAGTGTGAAACGCAGGATCAAACAAAGATATTATACAAAATTTATTGAACGGTTCACATGGAGTGATTTAAGTCCTAGAATTACGGGGATGTGGGGCATGCGTGGGGTCTGCCACGTCATAACTTTAGGATGGGACGCAATTTTCGTGACCAAGATCTTCACGGCATCTTTATATTTTTCATTCCCTGCATCGCGGCCAGATTATTGGTTTGAAATTAGGAAGCGCCTTTTTTGTGTCGCGAGGTGTATTTTTTTTGTCGTGTCGCAAACAGATCCGATTATACTCAACATTATACACCGACGGTTCGCAGCTTTTTCAAAAAAAAGCTGCAAGGCCCTGCGTTTCCCTTATAGGAGCGAAACAGGTTTTCCTGGAAAAAGTGACATCGACGCACACGATACTACCAGAACTGTCCACCTTTGGGGCCCTTTTTTACGGAAACAGTGTGATTTCCCTGTCAGATCGGGAGTAACCGCCCATATATAATTATATTGCAGTCCACACCGGTCACCTTAAGATGGCAAGCAGGAGAGTTATACAAATCGGTGGAGCATTGCCGCCAATCAGAGACGCATAGAATATTCCTGGGCGTAGTATCGAATTATGGATATTCATGCGGAAGTTATCAGCGCGACAGATTTCAGATGGCGTATAAAAGAGATTTCCGACTGATCGCCAATCAGAGGAGCCATGAGATTAGATAAACTCCATGAATATGGGTCACACGCGAAATACCATAAGCTGACTGTGCACGTACAAGGAGCACGTTTTTTTTGTATAATTATAGAAGGCGCACGTGCTACAGATTTCAGGGTGTTTTACATGAGATGTTTTGGACTGATCGCCCATAACCGCCAATAAGAAGTGCGAGCGCCTGAGATAGGCACCATGAATATGGGACGACAAGGGAAAGGGATCACACGACAAAAACGAGATGGTTTGCAGACGATGGATAAGCCAATCAGCGACGCGATCAGTTTCGATTTATATATTGGTAAATTAAAAAACTGCACCACAAAAAGCCCTTAAGTGTGGCTCCCTCGCGACAAATGCGATGCGACAGGTTCCAGACTTTCGCAACATGCTGACATGGCATGGGTTTGCGACACGACAAAAAAAAGTCACCTGGCAGACATGCTGACATGGCATGGGTGTGCGACGAACATTACAGTGTCACAGTTGACCCGAAACACTGTCATCAACTTTCATTCTGAATTTTCGCTATCTCCGTCCGCTATCTGCATCCAGACATGGTACCAGACATGTGACCTCCATCGCATAATCGCACATCCCACCCGAGCCCCGGATCATGACAACCAATCGGCATCCCACATGAGCGGGGTCATCGATGGCAACGAACATGCGGATCACGTCAAACGTATTTTTGAACGTCGCATCTTGAAGAACTCTTCAGTGTTCAAGCCGCCGCGACTGTCTCCACACACCTGGCAGACAGCACGTACTTTTTAAAAAAACACTTCTTCCGCCCCGTCGTCAGCGGCCTTTTACGCCCGCCAAGGATATTTTTCGCATTCCCCATGACCACCTTCCCGCCAGCTCCGTCCCTCCTCCCTGGATATTTTTCCCGCCCGCCAGACTGTCCGCATGTTCTGCGCTGGCATCTTCCAGCGCAGCGCTGGATATGGGACGTGTTCTAGAGGAGCCGACAATCCTCTAGATATTTTTCGCAGCGGATTCTGCTTTTAAGGTAACCTGCGTGCCCGCTCCTTTAATTCCTTGACAAGTGCGATCCTGCGACTTCCACATCCTTCGTGGACTAATTTTCTTTCAGATAATTTCTCTCGCACCCTGCAATGAACACTGAGAACGAACGGCCAATGCACGAGCGCGTTTTACGCGCTGTGCAGTTGTATTGTGGCACCGCCAAATCTGTCGTTCCAGCGGTTCAAGCTTTTGACATTTCCGAGGAATGGTCACACGAAAACCTGCAGGTTGCCTTTCTGTGTTTCCCGCTTTCCTACCACGCCCTCCACTCTCACTGGGTTCGTTCATGTGGGGGTGCAGACTGGAGATGACTCTCGCGTCCGGCAACCTTTCCAACCTTCCTCTGAGCAAAATGTTTCGCCCGCCCGCAGACCGGTGCTGTCTGCGGCGAGCAACCTGTCTGCGGACTCGCCTCCGCCCAGCCCTATGCTTGCCAGTCAGCCCGTCCACTCGCCTTCGAAAAGCCCGGTGCCTAAGAAGGCGAAAAGCACGGGCATGGAGGCTGTCCTGCCAGCCCCTCCCGCTCCGGCTTCCACGAACCAGGTAATGCGTTTTCCCTGTGCTGCCAAATTGTTCTTGCCCTGCCAAATTGTTCCTGTCATGCCTTTCGCCAGGACTGACCGGACTTGCTGTGCATGTTTCCGTGTTACTTTTTCTTTGATGCTGACAGCTTGATCGTGTTTTGCAGGCTCCATCTCACCGCTCACCGTGGATCCGTTTGGCCGGGCGGGTCCCTTTGTCTTCCTTCCAAGAACATCGGAAGCAAGGGGAGGAATCCGGGATCCGGTTGAGGCGTATCACCCAGTCCAAGTATTCTCGCACGTACGGCTGCAACACCCACGCCACCGCCGACGGCCTTGCATGCCCGTATGCCGAGAAATATGCCTTGGACCCCCATACCGGTTTATGGGATGTTTTCCAAAACGGTTACCCCCACGCCAATACCCCTTCCGGCGTGCCAGAGGTTGGCATCCCTGCACGTTTTCGAACTACCTTGGACGATATTGCTGCCCTCCACCGTGGAAAGCCCGCCCTCGTCCTCGATGCTGTCGTGAAAAAGTTCTGGGATGGGACTGACGACAATAAGGCTGAGCTGCCGACTCTCAAGCAAGTACAAAACTACGTTACCCGATTGAAAGCCGCCGATAGCCAAGCCATTGACACCGTTGCCCAGCTCACTGAATATGTTATTAGCAGGCATTCCATGCCCGACAACTTTGATTCCTTCTCCCAATGGGCATCTCACCAAGAGCGTCACGCCTCGTTCATCGTCTCCTATGAAAGGTGACGGTTTCCCCCCTTCTGCCACTTTGTGTGTACACGCGGATTAAAAAGTAAGGACCAGTCATTCAACCTTCGTTCAGTTCCGTTGATCGGTTCGAAGGCGACTTTTCCGCGCCTTACGACCATGGGCTTGTACCCCATGGCTCCGGAGGTTTATCCGCTGTACACATTTTAGTGAATGCACTGCCTACTTGTCAGCCTGTTTACGTTAGCCTGACTCCTTTATTATGTTACTGACTTCCCTTTGTTCGTTTGCACGTTCTGTCAGGAGTGATCAGTTTGGACCCGCAATCGCCATGACCAATCTGGTTTTGGGAGAAAATATTCGACGAGAATACGCCAGCCATGCTCCTCATGACGTTTTCACCGTCAAAGCCGATGCTTCATTTGGAAAGACTCAGTCCGACTACGTACTTATTGATATGGGCACCGACGGTGTCACTTTCGAGAAGCCTCACTTGTGGAAAACGATGGACGACACCCGCAACTGCCCGCGGCAGTCTTTCTATCTTTACATGTACGTCATCGCCAAGAGCGAATCTACTTTTTCCTACGAGGTTGGCCTTCGAGCTCTCATTAAGTATGCAAAGATCGCCTTTGCCATCGACCTACCGATCTCCATCGTGTGTGGCGACAACATGCGGTCTCTGACTGCCGCCGCCAACAATATCGACAATCCTGGCAGTCTTGAGTGCCTGGTGTCCCTGAAAGATGTCGAACACGTTCGACGAAAATACATCGAAAAAGTCCATGAGTAAGTTCCCGCTCTCATGCTCCTGTTAATATGTTGCCTATCTGCCGTGTTGTGTGTGTAACCATGGATATTAAGCCCGGGCGAACACACTCTAATGGGGCGCAACTCCGCCGGTCCGGCCGTGGGACCGCGCCCCTGTGTTCCATCCCCGCCATGGACGGCCGGCGTTAGCTCCGGAATGGGGTGCGTCGAGACCGGTGGTAAGTCCTGTTGGTTACACACTTTTGATAGCTTCTGTTAGTATTTGTTTGATATAGCATGTCGAATTTGTGTAAGTTTTATTGTTTGTTGTGTACTATATGTTCCTGTCAGTGCTACATGGCTGCTAGTTATTGCAATTTCTGTCACTAAGGTGATTGATTTCTGCTCGCAGGCATGTCCCCGAGGACTTACGGGATCAGATCATTGACGATCGACTGATTTTTGAGGGTGCTCTCACTCTCGAGATGCGTAAGGTTATCGCCGACGTTGCTAAACGGGAGTGGGACCTGCTAGGCCTCACTGCGTTCATATTGTCCGTACGCAACTTTACGCACGGGGAGCACATCATGTTCTTTCGGGGAGCTAGCACCATTCCCGGGATTAAGCCCGACATGCAATCCGATGAACGCGGGCATCGTGAGGACCGCCGACTAGTTCCTATAAATGCCACCCACTACCAAACTCTCACACAATCGGTTCCGGCGTTACTGAATTCCCGTGCCTTCAAGAACAAGGAGACCTTCTCTCACGGCCTTACCGGGAACTATCCCATCCCCTTCCTGATTATGGCATGCGAGCTAGTTTGCCCTGATGCTGACAGTTCCAACTTCTATTTGTACCCCACCCGCATCCATGGCATCGACTTCATCTACATGAATAAGACCCCGTCCGGCAAACCGCTCACTGACCTACGTGTGACCAAGTTTCGTCAACTGGTTCGCGGGGAAAATCCCCGCAACTTCTTCCGAAGCCTCGACATCATCCGTAAGTACTCCGATGACATCGTCGAGCTCACTTTCAACGTGGACGATCCTTCTTGCCCACTGGATGGGGATGCTTGCTCTTGCAAGTGGTTCTGGCACTGCAAGTGCTGCCCGCACATCTTGGCTGGGTATCACCTTCGGGAAGGGCTTGACATCTTTACCTTGAACGAGGATGCCTTCCCCGCCAACCGTCCGAGGACTATGCGACAGAAAATAGCAGCAGAAGCTGCAAAGTGAGAGCAACACCTGCCAGTGCAAGCTCGATAGCTTTGATAGGACCATAGCTGGAACCTCTTTCCTTAGCTGATACTTTTGCACCGCCGTGCATAATTAATAGCAGTAACTTTTATATCATTACTGTATTTTGCATTATGTGGTCCCGCGTCTGATTCATAACGTGTGATTCCTGAAAATCTGTGCTTGTGGTCCGCGTCTGTCCTTCCAGACTTGCCCAATAGTGATCACCTGTTTCTTAAAATTAATTATTGCCAGCCTGTGTGCATTGTTCCGTAAACTTGGGTATAATTTCCTCACACCCGAATCTGCCGTAAGTTTCCGGAAATTATCTGTCCGTAAATATCAGTCTTCTTTTTGTCGCTGCGACAATAATGAGCCCCCTACTCATTATTGTCGCACTGCGACAATAATGAGTCCCGTACTCATTATTGTCGCTCCAGAATATAATTGCTGTGTCGCATGGTGCGACAAAAATAATAGATCATGCGACAAAAATGAAGTGCTACCTTGAAATTATGCATAAGTTTTTCATTGGATCAGATGAGTGACAAGGCAGTTTTTCTCGACCGAGGTCGCGATAGCCTATGAGGTCACTTCACGCGTACTCGTACTCCAGACCAGTGCAGAGTAAATCTACGGGCGTGACGATTTTACCGATAGACGATTTCGCGATCTCGCAATTTTCTCGCGACTCGCGTTTTCAGTTCGAGGTTTCAAGTTACAATTATTGTTACAGGTTGAGACTTATATAGGCGGTAACGATTAAAACCCCCACGCTTACAGCACCCCAAAAAAATTCGGGTGAAAAATCCTTGAACACACGTATTATTTTGACATGTTCGCACCGGAATATCAAATAAAATCTTTTTGAGAAGTTTGTCTCAAATCACCTTCGCGTAAGCCATACCTTCCACCCAATATCAAGGCGTGGTATCGATATTTCGATATTTCGATATATCGATATATCGAAATATTGATATCGATTGATATTATTTTTGGTGCATATCGAAATATTGAATATTGATCGATCGGACGGGCGAAAATATCGTTATTGATCAATATCGTGAATGGAAATATCGATATTGATCAATACTGAGACGGCAAATATTGATATTGATCGATATGACGGCGAGAAATCGCCATATCGATATATTGATATATTGAACGGGAGCGTTGACAGGGTGGCAAATTTTTGCTTCGATCCCGAGATAGCTGTTTTGCTGCCCATTATTGGTCATTTAAACATTTATCCACCCCCAATCCCCCCCCCATCGATTCTGCGATTGCCGTTTCGTTTCCCATGATTGGTCCTTTCTCCCTACCTCTTATGGTCGGTCTCGTAGGATACGCATATGTAATCTTTGTAATGGGCCTAGTGACCGCTGACCAGCACATAATCCTCATTTCCAATTTTCCATCATGGGCAAACGCGGTCGTGGCAAGCGCCCATTACGGGCCGCAGAAGATGTACTGCTTTGCCAGGGGAAGGGTCCAGTGAAACGAACGCAACTGCATGCCTTTGACCTTCAGAAGGTACCATTCAGCATTCATTGATGGCAGCTCTAAACATTGAGTAAATTATTACTCAAATCAACATACTTTGTCTTGCTTGCTTGCCTGTTCAGTAATTGAGTAAATTGACATTGGCTAGTATCAATATATCAATATATTGATATATTGTGAGAACGGGTAACATATTGATATTGATTGATATTCCCGCTTAGAATATTGATATTGATTGATATTCAACCTTGGAATATTGATATTGATTGATATACGGCTGGAATATATTGATATTGATCAATACCCTTAGCCGATATATTGATATTGATCAATATGATTTTTGCGATATCGAAAAAATATCAATACGCCAAAAACACTTCGATACCACGCCCTGCCCAATATCGAACTAACGAAACTTGCAATACAGTAAACACTCACATTTAATGAAACAGAGATCTGGCGCCAGCCACCCAAATCACTAAAATCGTGACCCCCCTCGCCGCGCCGGCGTGCTAACGATTCGTTCATTAGAAGGAACCCGATTCATGAGCCAGCCAGCGCCATTCGTTATCTTCCTCAGCCTCACAAACTGAAATTTTCGAGAAAACTGTGTGCTGATTTTTCGAACGTGGTAAAATGGACCCAACGAGTAGGCATCATATACATAGCTTATACGATGGTGTATACCCCGTAACACCAATGATTACAGCAAAATGATGCGCCTCGCTTAGCCTAATGCCATGTGTACCGCGTCAAGCTATGCCAACGTCAATTTTTTATTTTAAGATTGCCGAAAGCATGCCATCCAGCGAGCCTTCCTTATTTTGGACCTCTTCCTTATTTTTGGGGGTCCAAATGTACCAAATCACTAAAATCGTGACCCCCCCAAACGCTGGCTGATTCCTTAACGGTGAATTCCTTAATACCGAGTGTTTACTGTAACAATCGTGCCATAGCCCTTATGAATTTTGGAAAGCTGGTTCTTGAAATGGGCTATGTTTACGTATTTTGGCATGCCCGCCTTCCCAGCCACATGTGTTATCTCCGCAGGCATCGGCCTTCTCTTATCAATTACCTTTCCCTTATATATATATATATATCAATATATTTACTATTTCATAATGCAGAAGACTCAAGTTTATTTGAGGTCAGAACTAACACATTTTAAATACATAAATTGATGTACCTAACGTCTAAAAATTGCAAGTCTCAGCCTATTCGAGAGCCTATTATATATCCTGTGTGAAAACATAGTTTCTATATGCTCTAACCGACTACGCCAATCTGGACACTATTATCCGAGTGACGGGTAAAGGCATCTATCAACTACTACCGGAACATGTCCAACATTATATGAGTGATGAAGCTATATATCGGCGAATATATTATATGCCTATTATTTATATATTATATGAATTATATAATCACTTTCCTGAACGTGGTACGATAGGAAGTATACAAAAAAGTTATCGAGTATATATATGATATGATGTATAAATAAATAAAAACCGTTGCCGCTGAACGAGGAGTCGGTGGCCATCAATCAAGTTCCCACGGCCTACTAAGGAGGCGTGGGTCTCTCATTCATCCAACGGTTGTCATTGGCAGTAGGGTGGGTAGGTTCTTGTGCGCAGGTGTGGGCTCGTATGCGGCTTGGGGTGTCAGCCTTGGACGGAGGAACGTGGAGTGCTGCCTCCGGCTAGTCTCGTTGCCGTCACGGGAAAGGTTTGGCGGCGGGAAGGTTGGAACAAAGCCTCCATTCCTCACTACAGGCGCTTGGCACTTCGCACAACCGGGTGGTCGAGGCCCGGAGAGATGACCATCCCTTCCCGTCAGTGGGTTGGCCCGAGTTGGATTCAGATCTTGGGTTGGGTCTCTTTGCGCAGCCCAAAATTAAGTTGCAAAAGGACCGTGTTGCGGTCTTGAACGGATCCGACTGGCTTGATTTGTTTGACCAAGCTGCGCCTGCCTCTCGAGATCGGTTGCTTTCCCTCTTCCCAACGTGGCGCCACTGCTCAGTCGCTCACTTGGCAGCCCTTCCCGCGTCGCCTTCTTTTCGGTATCCACCCACTCAGTTACGTAGTTGCCGCATTGGCTTTGCAAGTGGGTGCCCTGATGCCTACTATTCTAGCTGGTGTGAATACATGTGTATGTGGTGCTTCTATTGACCCCTTTTTTGGCTACCACTACCTTGTCTATAACCGGCGTGGATGGGCTATCACCGCCCATCATGCCGTCCGTGATGTGTTGGCACGCTATGCTAAAGCAAGTCTTTGATCCAGCCTTTGTCATCGTGGAGGATCGCAATCATCGTGGCCATTCGCCTGATTGGAAACCCGGCATCACCGTGCTTAACCATGATGGACGAGGCATGCATATCGTGATTGACCGGAGCCTTGCATTCCCTTGTTTTGCCTCGTGTGTAGACTGGGCAGCTCGGGAGACGTTGCGGGCTGCGGCGGTACATGGGCGAGCCAAGAGGGCACTGTACGGACCAATCTGGCATCTTACGCGTGTGCCTTTTGCGATGGAGTCGTTTGGAGGTTTGGGGAAAGCGGCGCGGAAGTTCTTCGACATTTGTGTACAACGCAGGTGCCCAAGACCGACTGTTTCGGGAGGAGGATGATCCAACATGGAGCACGCGGAGCTTTTCGACCTATTGGTTGCAGCGGAAAGTGGTCGCCTTGCACGGCTCGCAGGGCTACGTGTCTATTGCCCTATGCTCCTTTGCAAAGGGTTTAGGCACTTTTAGATCCTCTCCAAAGGATCAAATTACATCATCAGTTATGGAACGTTATATGCAAAATAACTCTATATTTGCTAGTATATATTGGCATTTAGGCTACGTGTCTAATTTATTGCACGCATCCGGCTATATGCGCAGAAGTATATCCAAATTAGCACAGATTTGTAATGCAATGGGTGAACAGACATGCACTCTGTATAAGTATAGAGCAATAAGGTCTATATAACTATAAGGTGCTCAATATTTACATTTATTATACTCATTTCCCGATTGCTACCCCATCAATTATTGATATAATAGATGCTTAGGTATAATCCTATCACTCAACAATGCATATGTATGTATATGCACGTTAGCTATTCCACTTACAAGCTTAGATCCTCTCTCAAGGATCAAGCCTTTTTTCCGAGATCGGATAACATTTTTCTGTCAACTTGACGTGCAATTTCCGCGTTGATAAATGCTATGGGATAGTCCGCAGGAATACAAAAAAAAATACAATTTAGTGTGTGTATTTTAACCCCCAAACCTTGAAATGTCGAATGGAGCGTGCTAGATGACTCGTTATGCCGCTCTAGTTTGATCATTGACCAAGGATCTACCATTGGGCAATAGACATACGGAATCGCTTGCAGGGCTAGTCATGATTATCAACATGGGTGAACGTTGGGAATTTGCGTGGTGTTTTTCTAGGTAGTTGTTTTGGCATTTGAATGAGTTTGTTTGTTGCCTGCGCCTTTGTCATTTCGATTGTGAGATATGAACCTTACAACAAAGTTTCTGATACCTCTTCATATATTTTTCTAAACGTCATTCTTTTCTCAAATTAGTTTGCAGCTCGTATCAATTGTCTGTGTGACACACCTTAACGCATCGTGATGCACTTCTTCTCCAAACCACCATGCCAGTCCGGACAGGAATACTACGGATCAAGGGGTGCTAGTTTGACGCACAAATAATTACTGGAAGGGTGAGAATATGGAGCGAGCGGTGCGCACCTTGAAGAATGCATTTCCGCTTCACGAACGTTGTCGTCTCGTTCTCCTCAAGAATAAGTTATTCCTGCATGTATGCGTTGTGATATGTGAAACGGAGACGAACGCATTTAGTAACGGCGTTGAGAAAAAGCAATGGATGGGTGCGCATCTTAGTATGTACGCATTTCAGCTTCGTGAATGCCACCGCACCCTGCGTTCCGCAGCGATCGCACTAAGTGGCTACGATATGCTCTAAAAATATTGCAGCTAACATTCGTAGCATCCCTCGCCGTCGAAGACCGGGGAGTGATCCCGCCAGGGACAAGCCCAGACACGTTGCTACCTCTTCAAATGGTAAACAATGAATTTCGCGCGCATATTTCGCGCACGCGAGCATGTACAAACCCCGTCAGAGTCAGCGCGAGAGGCAAGACTGTGCAAGCCAAGGTGTTACCGCGGTTCCTACAGAACTCTGTGCGATCGCGTGCCGCACGAAGAGATGTTTGGAAAACTGGAAAACTGAAATTGTTGGGTCGAAGTTGCATCCGATATCCGTCGCGTCGCTGCCGTTTCAAGCACAAAAGAAGTCAAACCCGCTGCACAATTCCGAAAGCGCAACACTCAATCCAAAGAGGAGAGCGAAACATACATACACGTAAACAAACGAACCGAGCGAAACCTCCATACGGTACATGTAAAGAAGAACGAAAATGCGCCACCACTTGCAAACACAATACACTGCGTAATTCCGCACAGTCAGGAGCACGCCGACAGGGCATTTCATCAGCTAGTGCTCGATGTTTGGAAATTTGAAACGGGTTTGACGCTTTGAAGGGGCCCCGCCCTGCTGGCCCTGGCTTTGACCAGCTCGCGACAGGGTCCCGATCTCGCTTGATATCGTATCAAATCTGAAATCACAGGCCTCGCGTGAAACGAACATTCGATATACAAGTGTTGCATGCGACACGCGGAAAGGCATCGCTCATCGTAATTTAAGAGTACAAAAATAATTTGTGTTATTAGACATTCAGAAAACGGGGATTAAGCCCACACAATTTGGGGTTTTTGACAAATTTCGTTCGTTCCGGACAAAATTAAATGAATAAATACCAATAGTTTACTAGTCACAAAGTATTTTTGGAAAATTCCCCCAAAGTTTGGGTATCCCTTAATCGCATGGATATGTGCATTTGGGTATATGACGATTTCGATTACTGACGTCATACACGTTTCCCTAAAAAGTGCATCCTGTCCTAATGGTTTTCGTTTTCTGGAGAGGCAGAACCCGTGTGCACACAAGGAATGTGGTTTTGACGTACGCCCGCTCATACTCTACTCTCCAAACCGTATAGGTTTCCATATGAGTTTGTAGGCCACCTTATCTTCGCCTCTGCGTGGGAAGGAAGAACTTTGGTTGTCCTTCAAGTGCTCAGGCGAATGTGAATACTTCGACCACAGCTTAGTTGCTTATGAACCCTCCGTTTGTTCTGATGATTAATTTAAAGGGCTCGCGGAGAGCGTGCTGGATCGTTGTGAATATGCCAATTGCTTGAGCAAGTCTAACAGCATACTACAAGCTAGAAGACGGAAAATGTCTAGCTGAATCATACCGTTCACCTAATCAGAAGTCTCCGTGCTTCTGAAGTTGACCGTATGGCTGGGCCAACTTCGACATTGTCAGCCGTTTCCAGGGACTATGCATGTGTACAGTTTCGATGCGAAGATACACATATATTATTTCAAAGATTAAAGGTATCGTCCAACCATTACCACTTGCTGCACGACTTTTACACTTCGGATGGTATTTTTGTTCCGCACATACGGGTGCCGTGTCTGCTGTAGCTAACAAAGCGAACTTCTGGTTGCGTTCAAAGTCACAAAATCATAAACGGATCCTACAAAGGAACATTATCGAAAAGCCACCACACGGTACTAACACCTTATGCTGTGCACGAACACCTTTGGGGCTTCAGCAGGCACTGATCGCTGCAATGTTCGCGTAAAGATTTCTAAGGCATTCAGTAAAGCTATCTTTCAGGTAACAGTGCCGGTTTTCAGTCTCTACGACTTAAGTAGCACTAGCGTATTTCTAAAAGTCTTTAATGGGATTTTTATATTTCCTAAGGTCTCCCGAAGAAGTGCGAGCCGTCTACGCTAGGGCCAGAACTATGAACTAAAAATCGGGTTTGGTACTGAGACCATCGTCGGCGAATCTGAGCTTTATTTGAAGCCTCCTTGGAAATACGTACTGATTTCAAGCGCGAATCCTCCTCCACTAACATATCATTAAGGCTTCGAACAAATTGTCTTCTTTGTGCTCTGAGGAACTCGGTCGCCCTTGGGCTGGGCGGAGCTGGGGACATTGCATACATATCAAAACTCGCAAAATCTTTTTCTGTAAATACCTGGGTTGTTGAAGGGAATCTGCACTCGTCTGGTTGACGGCTTCCCGTTCGACGTATTCTTGGATGATATTTGGCACGACCTTGGGATGAGCCAGAAACTTTCGGAGTGTTCAGAACTAGAGGATGTATCTCGACGCAGGTTCTCGCTGAGGCACTCATGTTCTCCACCAGAAGTTGTGCCTTGTGAAAGTATGCGTTGGGCGTTCGTAAAATCTAGTTCACAGTCTCACTTTCCAAAAGACCTCGTATCGACCATTTATAATGGTAGCGTTTGCTTTGAGAAGAAGTCAAATCCATAATCGAAACAACACGTGCCATACGATAGCTCAGAAGTGCGCGAAGCAGTCCCTCGAGACTCGAGCGGATGCATCAGCGTGTCACACGACAGCAGCGGGAAACACACTCCAGAGTCGAGACGCGACGGATCGAGGACATGGGACACGGAATTGGAAGTTTTCATATATAACGGCAGTTTCAGCAGATAGCCACAAAATCGGTAAAAATATCGCAGGCCACGGCGATAATATAAAACAAAGACAAGAGGGTGGAAATCATGGCAACCTGGCGGCGTTTCAAAGTTGTAAGTTCGCAAAAAATCTCCTGGCCTGTGACGAATGTGGCGGGTTGCGATATTTATATTGTTCTTGAGATAGCAGTCGTGCGTATGACGTAATTCTTGATTTGAACAGCAGTAATGGGTATATGTGGTTTCCACATTCTTTTGAATTTAGGATTTAATTAGTATCAACTGCATATGAGATATTCGATTTTTTCATCAATATCTGTATTACTCAGAAATAATTACTCAGAAATATGATGAATTTAAAAATGGATAGCAGAAGTTTCCGGAAGAGTGCAATCCGACTCGACATCCTCGACCCTTGCGTGGTCTTGTCACTCGTGGGCGTCGTGGCACGATGGTGTGCCACTTGTCGAGTCGTGGGACAACAGTGAGTCTTGAAAATGATGTGGAAAGATGAGATGACGTCAGAATTATCCTCCTGTCGCTGAGCGACTAGATTAAGATACAAGATTGAAGATAACTGTCGCTGCGCTGACGATGCGATGACGATGACGCCAGCTCGCGACTCACGTCGTCACGAGCTCACGAGCTCACGAGCACAGGTGGAGATGCGTCATGCGAGATGCGGGGTGGACAGCTGGACACTGAGCATCGTTGCTCAAGCGCTCGCTCGATTTCTTCTGCCCACCATTCGATTGACGAATTCGATCAGTTTTGCCTCTCTAGACATTTGCATACTTTGTCACATCTTACGTAGAGACGCCAATCGAAAATTCAAAGTCGTCCGATCGTGAATTTTAGGGTATCAAAATGACCGTGAGATCACTCCGATTAAGAATATATATATAATTTCAAAAAAAAAAGGCTTTGGGCCTTTGGCTCCCGCAGGCGGGGTGGTGTCACGGGGAGACAGACTTTCGCCCCCCCATAAAATGGGGGTGACTGTCTCTTCCTGTGTCACCCCTCGCCGTGTTGTGTCACTTGCATCTTGCCTGCCGTCAGTTCCGTCCGATAATAAAACACCTAAGTTACTTTATTATCTCATCTTAGTCTCCGTATCTCTGCGAGTGCCCGACTGTTCTTGGCGGAGTGCAACCTGCGTATATATATATGTATGATATATATATTTCAGGTTCTCCATCAGGTTATGGTGCCCTTACACGCTTATTTTTACGTACCTCGTTGACTCGTTGACAAGATCGCTTCACGCCCTGTGATTCTACCCGACATCTTTTAGTACCGACATCAGCCGTGACGCGCTTTCGACATCTAAGGAACCGACATCTTCCGACATCTAATTCCGACATCTGCTTCCGCCGTGATTTTCCGACGGTTGCTTCCGACATCTACGCCTTCGCTTTTAGCACAATTATCAGCTTTCAGCAACACAGGCATTCCGACATCAGCCGTATTGCACTACGCACAACCGTATTGCACTAGCGGCAGCACCGACGTCACGGCATCTTTTATTTCCGACATCTTCAGCCGTTTTCCTATTGCACACCTTCTGGCTTCGTGCTGTGGAAACGACCGTTTTTTTTTTCCAACCTCTTATACCGACATTTACGCCTTCGACACTCTGGCCAGCAGCACCGCTGCTGCCGGAAAATTGGCTTACCGCACGATTTTTTTGACCTCACCGCCGTGTTCCTCGTCAAAATCTACCCCAATTTGACTTTTTCATCGTTCGATTTGGTTATTTTTGGCGAAAGTTACGTTTTCGTTTGGGAACCCTAAGTATTGGGCTCCAGATTTTCCAGCTTACAGCGGCCATGGCTTCGTACCGTCAGCGTTCGCGCATTTCTGCAGTTGCCTCCGCGCTGCAGGTGAATCGACTACGAGAACTTACCCCTGGCTACAGTCTGGTGGTGTCTGGTGGTGCTTATGCACCAGACACCAAAATCGAGTCCATCAACCACATCGTCGACATGAGCTTTGCTGGGGCTAGATTCGCCGGTTGGCCTGTGGGAGTAGTCATCCCCACAGCACATGCATGGGCGTAAGCCCCTAGAGCACGCATCTAGAGACCAACGCAGGCTGAGCCACACTAGTTGGGTTGAGAAAGATCCCTTTGGGTCTCACAAGATGTATGTTTCCTTAGGGTTTCGCCTTTGTGCTTGCCGTAGGATCTTAGGCCTGGCGTGGCAAGTTGGCATCGTGGCACCTCACATCTTCGGGGTGAGGTGGTGTCACGGGGAGACAGACTTTCGCCCCCCCATAAAATGGGGGTGACTGTCTCTTCCTGTGTCACCCCTCGCCGTGTTGTGTCACTTGCATCTTGCCTGCCGTCAGTTCCGTCCGATAATAAAACACCTAAGTTACTTTATTATCTCATCTTAGTCTCCGTATCTCTGCGAGTGCCCGACTGTTCTTGGAGTGCAACCTGCGTATATATATATGTATGATATATATATTTCAGGTCCTCCATCGTGGGGGAGCTTTAGGCCTTTGGCTCCCGTGAAGGCGGGGGGCTTTGGCTTTGGGCTTTGGCCGAAGGCCAAATTTTTGAAAAAAAGGCATATATAGTGTCAGATATATACTTATATAGTGCCGACTATATATTGTGGTGGTAGAGAAAGCGTTCCGTGCTCAGCCCCTGGCCTGCTGGGCCGTGATCGCGCTTATCCGACGCGAGGTATCGTTCAAGCCGAAGTGAAAAGTGGAAGCATAAGCCCATGGAGAGATGTCTTTTTCGGACCATCATGGGTCGCTAGCGCCGCTAAGATGGTGTCGCCCGTACTATTACGGAGGAAGAGTTAGGGTGGAGCAGGCAGATTGTTAGGGGAAACAAAACACACCATCTCAAGCGGTGGAAACAAATTTCTAGCGGGGGCCTGTGCTCTTGGCCAGGGCGGTCCCTATTCCAGCTAGCACTACACAGTGAAGGTTGTTGTGCCCGTGAAACATATCTAGTTGTGCTACTAGGCTTCTGAAAGTAACTCTAGCCACCTTGGAAGTGGTCCACAGAGTAGAGTTCACAAAAATTGTAGTCGTTGTAGTTCTCAAATTGGAAGTCCAGACTGTAGATGCCGAAGCAGTCAGAGTCCAGGAAACCAGAGTCCAGATTGAAGATGTTGTAGGAGTCAGCCGGTCCAGTGTCCAGAAGGTTGGGGCCAGTGAAGCAGTCCATTGTGCCATTCTGATAACCAAAGTAGTGTCCGTACACCACCGACCGTGGAGCAATCTCCACATCACAAAGTGCAGTGGCGGTGACGGTGTCGATCATGGCGATGCTCACACACAGAAATAAAGCAGGGAGAGTTGCTGCCGCGAGGAAGGTGCCGATTGACGGTGTCCGTACACCACCAACCCGTGGAGCGGGTGGTGGGACGGCATCATGCAAGTCCTCGTCGCCGGACTCCGTGTCAGCCACGCTAGTGGAATCATGCGTGGAAGAAATATACGGAGGCAGGGGGTTGAATTAGCTGACACCTCTGGGGCGGTCTCAAAGAAGCCTCACGCGGAACATGACTTTGTGTCACGTATGACAGTCAGTGTCCCCGTAGTGTCACCCCTTGCCCTGAGTGTCACTTGCAACCTGCCACCCCGCGTGATCGCCCGACAATAAACCACCTCGGTATTTTATTATCTTCATCTTAGTCCTCTATCGGAAGCCCGAACGTAGTCCAGTTTCCGTCTCTGCAGTGATATATATACCTATTATATATATCTCCTCTTTCATGAGGTTATGGGCCTCTTCCACTCGGGTTACGTTTTTGGCTTTTGGTAGGTGGCTTTGATCACCCCGTCGCATCTCCAGCGACGTCGCGTCTCCAGCGACTGCATCTCCAGCGACCCCCTGTTTGCATCTCTAGCAACGCCCCGCTGTTACCGTAAGATTACGGCTACGGGAATCATCTGTGCGTGCCGTATCACGCCACTGTCGGCTTCAATTAGCATCTCCAGCTACGAGACCGCCTACACTCTATTCGCGGTTGTGCCTCTCTGAACAGCAGCACCCCTCTTCCCGAATATTGGCTTACCGCACGGTATTTTTGACGTCACCAGCGTGTTCCTTGTCAAAAATCACCTCAATTTGACTTCCCCATCACTGGAAGTTATCAATTTTACGGAAAGTTACGGTTTCGCCTTCGCACCCTATCTTTTCTTCACATAATTTTGCAGTCTGCAGCTTGCATCTCCAGCGAGCGCCCTTCTGCTACCGCCGGTGTGCGCCAGCGGGTCGACATTTCGGCGTGACGTATCTCGCCACTGATGGCCTCACGACACCTCCATCTACGACTACGACGACATCATCTTTTAAGCCTTCGCCTTCCTGGACAACATCACCACTTCTGCCGGAATATCGGCTTACCGCACGACTTTTTTTGACGTCACCGGCGTCTTCCTCGTCAAAATTCACCCTAATTTGACTTTTCCATCGCTGGAAATTGTCAATTTTACGAGATGTTAGGGTCATGACCGATGACATATGTGTCATACATGTCATACGTGTCATACCTGTCAGACATGTCATACCATGTCATGTCATACATTATGACAGTCGGTCGCGTCATATATTATTATGACAGTCGGTCGCGTCATATATATTTATGACAGTCGACAGTATGGTCGACCATGACTGTACAGGTCGAGTCGCGTCATATATTTATGACAGTCGTCAGTACGGTCGACGATGGCCATAAGAAATGACCGCCTGTTGCTACCCACCCATAATTCCCCGACCGTACGGTCGAAAATATTATTATCGAACGCGAGTAGATACTCGCAACGTCGTGGATTTGCAAACGCAATGACATGCAAAATCGCCGCGTGAATCGAAAACAAAGAAGCGCGGACGATTGTGTCACATAACACATGCGGCACAAATGAAAGTCGCCATCCGGCCTGGTTAGAATTTGTGGAAGGGTAACGTAAGGCGGTAATCACTTATGTGTACATGTCGCCAGATGATAATGTCATATCATCAGGCATCCCTGTCATCGAGAGTTCGTATGTCGAACTCGAAGATGGCAAAGCAAAGATACATCTTGAAAACAAACAAGAACCATCTTGGCTTTCAGCATGCGCGGAACTCGCATGCGCAGCATGAACGAACTAGTCGTTATTACCATGCTGGTCGTTCAACCTACGTCTCGGGTTCACAACCCAATGGCGGTACCATCTAAGATGATGGGAGACGTTAGGTACAAAAGTGAGGAAGCGTTGTGCTTCAGCAGATCTTCTTACAGAGACTGCACTCACAAACCCGCTCATCCGTACACTTGCATTGCTGTTCAACTTTGCAGTGTTTATTTTGTATATTGATAATATATTCACGGCGCTTGTCTGCATAGCCGTATCAGATGGTATTCTAAAAGTCGTCAAGGCACGATACTCGAGAACTCAAGTGGGTGCAGCGATAGACGTAGTATATTTGATATTGTTCGCAGGTTTGCAGGTGGGCGCATATCGACAGCGCTCGCATAATATTGAATATCTGCAGGGCGAATAATATACAATCGCATATTGACAGCGCAGAGATAGCGCGAGGAGATTTCTCGCAGCATACACGCGGAAACAGCTGATCGCACACATACGCGATAAGGTGTGCGCAGGGCATACATCGACGCAGCAATGAAACGTATTCGCATAAATGGTTCGCAAATGTATGCATGTTCGCAGATGCGACAAATCATCGGCGAAATCGCTTTCGCGTGGAAAATCATCAGCGCAGTATCACGATTTTCATGATAGCACTAAATTGCTTCATACATGCAGCATGCGCGATGGTCACTAATTTACAGATGCAGCATGCGCGATGGTCGCATATTTCTACAGAAGTCAATCGCAGCATGCGCGCGCTTGTATGAATCACTTTCAAAAATTGTCCAGAATGATATATTACATAGTTGTCATCGGCAGAATTTTGATTCGTATACATGTCAGCGCTCGCATTCGTATGCGACGTACATCAGTGATTTTTGCAATGCAATTCCTTCGCACCGTTTACAATGTCAGCGCGTACAATGATTTATGGCCTGTCAGCACGATATACGTTCTTCATGATTTCGTCACATGCGAAGAACGCCCGATTTTAGCGTGCACAATTTTGATGTGTTTTACATGCAGTGAGAAGCACATATGTATAAGCCCGTCGAAATCATATGCAGAATGACTGTATACATGATCGTTATGCTTGGATACATTACAACTATGTCGCTGTAAAAGTATCATTATCATACTGCAGCAAATTCCAAAGTGTTCTGATGGCTGCACAAATACTTTAATCATCAGCATCATTCTATTTAGCATCACAATGATCTGTTCACAACATGTGTGTGCGAATCAGCACACACACACATGCACTTATTTCACTTACAGCAATCATCAACATGCAGTGCATACACTTTTATACTATGCACATATCTTATGCTGAATGATTGCATTGATTGTGAATTGTACATGCTTTATTATACTGTACAGCTTGATCACGATAACAGCTGTAGTACATAGAGCATAAGCATATTGCAGTGAATGCTAGTCTATATTCGAATCCATGTAGCAAAGGGTGCCTGAAAGTGATCTTAACACCATAATTAGTTTGTCATGCCTGGTGGAGCCGAGATGCTCTCCAGATCACATGTACATTCTATGGTGGATCACTGGATGGAATGCTCACCTGAGCTTCATGTAAAATCTATCAGCAACTCATTTTGTAATGAGATTAGCATGGAATTACAATGATCCCTAAACTTGATATATATCATGTTAGATGTAATCAGTACATGGTATGCTGACTGTCTTGCATGATAAATTGTCTAGGATATTGTGATATCCAGAACATATTCTGCAGAGTGTGTACAAGTAAACACACACACACACACTGACATAAGTACTAATCAGCAGTACTACACACTGCACATACACTAGCATTCATTATACATGTTAAAATTCACTGACTCAGAGTGAATAGATCAACTATATTGTACATGGTAATATAGATACCACTTCCAAACACATGTGCGTGGAAAGTGTCAATGATGGCGATACATAAGGGAACAGGATAAGATAACATGCTGTAGGGCTGGATGGAGAATATCTCCAGACCCGAAGGCATTATACAGTGTTCATAATGCAGCTGGTAACTGCTGAACACTGTCCATACCTTTACTATCGCTGGAGCAACTACAACAACTACGTTGCATATTGACAGTTGAATCAGACTTGATCAGATCAATTGCATGCAACACACAGATCAGTACATGATATCTGACAATAGTGTTAAGGACAATCACACACATATAAATGTGCTGTGTCAAGTTGCTGTGATTGTATCCAGCAAAGTCCAGATTTGTTCTAAATGAGATATATCACTTTGATAAATCTTAAGAGCACAGACCTATGCTCAAAACAAATCATAGGTTGAGAAATATCACTAAAGTGGGTGTATCCACTTAAGTTGATTAATCTATACATAATCAGAAAAGTACATTTGCTGTGCATGGGTTTAAATCAGTAAAACCCAGAATGCTGTCAACCATAAATGTTGATATACAGCACAACTCACTTATTTGCTATGAAATTTGTCATATGCAAAAGTGAAGTTCCTCACAGTGATTATGTACTTACATTCCACATATACACTGAGATATGTCACTAAAGCAATATTTCAGATAGCTGAAAAAGTGTCAGGGTTATGACCGATGACATATGTGTCATACATGTCATACGTGTCATACCTGTCATACATGTCATACATGTCATGTCATGTCATGTCATGTCATATATTATTATGACAGTCGGTCGTGTCATATATTATTATGACAGTCGACAGTATGGTCGATCATGACTGTACAGGTCGAGTCGCGTCATACATTTATGACAGTCGTCAGTACGGTCGACGATGACTGTACATGTCGCCAGATGATTATGTCATATCATCAGGCATCCCTGTCATCGAGAGTTCATATGTCGAACTCGAAGATGGCAAAGCAAAGATACATCTTGGAAACAAACCAATAATCATCTTTAGCTTTCAGCATGCGCGGAACTCGCATGTGCAGCATGAACGAACTAGTCGTTATTACCATGCTGGTCGTTCAACCTACGTCTCGGGTTCACAACCCAATGGCGGTACCATCTAAGATGATGGGTGACGTAGGTATAAAAGTGAGGAAGCGTTGTGCTTCAACAGACCTTCTACGGAGACTGCAACTCACAACCCGCTCATAAGCTGTGCGCGTGTTACTGTTTAATAACACTGCACTATCTTATTATATCATATATTTCTTAAGGTTCGCGTCAGCGTCCTTATCATTGGTATTCGATCGTTAAGGCGAGAAACGAGAACTCAAGTGTGAGTGCAGCGTAGATATAAAAAATTTTGTGTATGCAGGTTGCGGAGCGCGAGTGATATCTGGCGTCGCGATCGCATAAACATTGATATACTGACCGCTGTATAAGCGAAGATAGTGCGCGAGGATATATCGACGCATTCGCATTCGCAGATCGTATGCAGCAGCTGATCGTCACCTATACTGCGCGACAAGGTGTGCATGCGGCATACATGCGCGCAGTGATCATATGTATGCGCATATACGATTCGCAGCTGTACAAAAATTCGCAAATGAGATGCGGACGCAGAAATCATCAGCGGAATCAGTATCCGCGCGAAAATTAGCACTCGTATCATGTGCTAGACATACTGCGACGAGATGTGCTCTTAATCATCAGCGCGCACCATCGTGATTTTCATGATCGCGGCAAATCGCTTACTGTACACGATGATTATTTTGCAATTTTTTATGACGATGTCAGTATGCGAAGTGTCATCAACATACCGTCATTATCGATACTTGCAATAATCTCTGATTCATCATCTGCGCGCGTCACGGTGTCCTGACAGAATATATGTATACTATTCGGGATTATCCTGAACGGACGCATGATGACAATATACTGCAGCATGCTATATAATACTCTAATGTTTGCTGAGATACTATACTCTATTCACTGTCAGATTATATCAATCTACAATCATGAGTGTGAACTGCATAAATGCTGTGTGAATAGCTTACACACACACACACGCTCAACATGACAGATCATTGAATACTCTGCAGCAACATCATAGTGTGTGCAAAAAGTCGAGTGTGTGGAGATAATAATACCTGCAACACACACACATACTTGCAGTATACACTATCATGAGTATATATTGAGTGCATGCAGCAGATGTGCATTTCACCACCTGTACATTATTATACTGAGCATCACTGTGATTGTGCATGCATTATTCATACAGCTTGATCACGATACCAGCTGTAATGTACATACCAGTTTGATCACGTTAACAACTGGGACACATGGCATCACATCACAATACATTATACAATGCACAAAGCATACTGCAGTGCATGTAAGCTATATTGGAACCCATGTAAGTGTAAGGTGCCTGAAGGTGATCTTAACACCATAATTAGCTCGACATGCTCTGACGAAGGATTTGGGATGAGCATGTTCGTTCTATGGTGGATCACTGAATGGAATGCTCACCGGAACTACATGTGAAATAAATCAAGCAACTCATTATTGTAAATGAGAGTATACAGGATTACAATAACCCCTAAGCTGATATATATATCATGCTAGATTTATTCAGTACATAGTATACAGATCATCCTGCATGATAAATCATCTTGGTGTATTGTAATACAGTAATCACTCACCTTTAAGAAAACCCGGCGATAAGAAACCAGCCAGCTTTGGGGGGGGAGGGGGGTACCGAAGTTGTCGAGAAAAGCTGGCTGGCTTTTTTGAGCTATGGAATCCTCGAAAATAAGAAATATGGGTGCTGGCGCCGCAGGCGGAAAATTTTGAAAATGTCGCCTTTTTAAGTGTTTATCATTGGACTTTTAAGAGAATTGCTGGCTGATTGAAAGAAAATACTTGCTAATTCTTACCGATTCCATAGGACGCTGGCGCTGGCGGGGGGGGGTACGCAAGTTGGTGGAATTAGCTGGCTGACCCCAAATCAAATCTCTGGTTTTCTTAAAGGTGAGTGATTACTGTACCAGAAGTCACCTACATACAAGTGTGTATAGTAAATAATTCACACACACACTTACAAGTACTAAATCAGCAAGTACCTATACAATGCACACACCACTGACATTACTATGTATAATGACATTCACTGACTCAGTAAGTGAAATGATCAACTATAATGTCAACTATGTGCATGATAATATAGATACCATCCGACAAACACATGTGCGTGTTGGATGTCAGTGATGGCGATAGCTAAGGTAAACAGGATAAAACTACATGCTGAAGGGCTGGATGGAGAATATCTCCAGACCCGAAGGCATTATACAATGCTCAAATAAGCAGCTGGTCACTGCTGAGCATTGTCCATTCGTCTCACATATCAGCTGGAGCAACTACAACAAGTACATTGCATTATGATAGTTGATTCAGAATTGATCAGCTCAATTTGCATGTAACATACAGATCAGTTTTCATATGATTTCTGATAATAGTATAAAGGACATTCACACACACATAAATGTGCTGTGTGAAGTTGCTGTGATTATATCCAGCAAAGTCCAGATTTGTTCCAAATGAGATATATCACTTTGATAAATCTTAAGAGCACAGACCTATGCTCAAACAAATCATAGGTTGAGAAATATCGCTAAAGTGGCTGTTTCCACTTAAGTTGATTAATATATACATAATCAGAAAAGTACATTTGCTGTGCATGGGTTTAAATCAGTAAAACCCAGAATGCTGTCAACTATAAATGTTGATATACAGCACAACTCACTTATTTGCTATGAAAAAATGTCATATGCAAAAGTGAAGTTCCTTGTAATGATTCTGTACTTACATTTCACATTTACACTGAAATATGTCACCACAGCAATATTTCAGACAGCTGAAAAAAGCTGTAAAATAGGTGAAAAAGCTCCACGTTTAATTTCAAAATGAAAAATGTGTGCCCATTTTATGTAAGATTATGATTTTATACCTATTAAGGTATCAGAAAATCATAATGACACATGTCATATCAGTGTGACACCCTAAAATATTAGGTGTTGAATATATATGGGTAACGCTATTGCTATGGCAATAAATCGCTCAAAATGCTGTACGTAAAACACATTTTGAAAATTTCGGATTGATTTTTTTTGATAAAATGAATGTTTATATATCAAATATCAATCCCTGATTTATGCAGCATGTGTAACGCCCTGTAACAACCCTAAAATTAAATGTGTGTAACAGGGGTGTAACGTACCTCCTAAAACACACTTTACGTTTATGTGGGTATTAAATGCAGTTTTGCTTAAAAATCTTTGCAAAAACGTCATACTGCTTATTTTTTACCTGTATTAGGGTTACTGATATCAAGTAACACCCTAAACACTGTATTGAGTAACAGGGCCACTGTAACTATATATGCTCTAAAATGCCAGTTTTATTTCGTAAAACTTCGTTTTTTGGCATTATTATATCATGCTAAATCATCATAGACATGATAATACTACGGGCAACAACCCTAAAACTGTAGGGCAACAACCCAAAAACTGCAGGGCTACAACCCAAGGACTGTAGGGCTGCAACCCTAAAACTGTATGAGCTGCTTTCTATAAGGACTGCAAGCTATAAGCTATAAGCTATAAAGTATATAAACAACTGACTGCCTATGTATTCACACTTCCTCAAGGGGGAAGAAGGTGGATAGGATTCACACATATCCATTTCATATTCCGATCTGGTGATTTCTGATGGATTGCTTTTGATAAAATCACTGCATCCACAAATAACGTTGAAATCTGTACAACGTTGAATCCACCATATATATATATATATATCCCACCTGATGCACTTTGGCACTATAGCCGTACATAAGAGTGGGAAGGACAAGTGCATCGCTGTAAGACTGGTTGATATAGTCCCAGTGTTGAAGGCAGAATTTGGCACCCGAATAACAGCTGATAACTGTTGGTGACCACCATGCAAAACCTTCCAAGCGTAACTCTTTTGTCCTGAGATGCAAGTGAATTGTTCATAAATGTTGACATCACATAAAAGCATTCTAATAAAAACCCTATATATCCATGTGAGTTGTCATTACTACAAATGACATGGGTTTTGAATCGTCGAATGAGTATAACTCCAATGAATTCATTAGTACAGAATAGCTGTAGAGATTATTCCTCCGGCTGGATTGCAATCATTCACAATCCCTGTACATTCCGGTGACAAAATATTGCACTGGACTGATCACCACATTGGTATAATCTGTGATATATAAGTCACCAGAGAAAGCATTGCAATCAGCACAATGCTGTCTAGACTCACAAAGATGAGTAACAGATATTCTCAGATGTAATAAATGGAGGCACAATGTGACCTACGCTAAAATCGCGTATGCTCGGACACTGTATTGTAACCTGCGAGCCGTCGCAAAAAGTTCGGCAAGAAAATGCATAATCGATCTAAATGGAGGTTTTATGATGTTTGGAGAGTTACTAGGCCTTATTAGGGCAATAATAAGACCCCGTGAGGAAAAAATTTTGGTTTTTTTTTTTGGTGCTCGCCGGGGGAAAAAAACGCTGTTTTCGGGCCATTTTGAGTGGGCGGGGGCTAGAGGATTTCAGTTAGGTGACCAAATCGCGCGTTTGAAGTTCGTGGGACCTTTCAAGGACCATCACGGGCAACTTAGTGGAAGAAATGATGAGAATATTTTTTTTGGGTGCTCGCCGGGGGCCAAAATGGCTGTTTCTGGGGCCTGAGCGGACCATTTTGCGTGCGCGGGGGCTAGAGGATTTCAGTTAGGTGACCAAATCACGCGTTTGAAGTTCGTGGGACCTTTCAAGGACCATCACGAACTACTTAGTGGAAGAAATGATGAGAAATTTTAATTTGGGTGCTCGCCGGGGGCCAAAATGGCTGTTTCTGGGGCCTGGACAGGCCATTTTGAGTGCGCTGGTGCTAGAGGAATTGGATATAAGATCGGGATCGCGTGTTTGAAGTTCGTGGGATATTTTGGGGACCCTCACTAAACACTTTGTCGAAGAAATAATGAGAAAATTTTATTTGGGTGCTCGCCGGGGGCGAAAATGGCTGTTTCTGGGGCCTGGACAGGCCATTTTGAGTGCGCGGGTGCTAGAGGAATTGGATATAAGATCGGGATCGCGTGTTTGAAGTTCGTGGGATCTTTTGGGGACCCTCACTAAACACTTTGTCGAAGAAATAATGAGAAAATTTTATTTGGGTGCTCGCCGGGGGCGAAAATGGCTGTTTCCGGGGCCTGGACAGGCCATTTTCAGTGCGCGGGTGCTAGAGGAATTGGATATAAGATCGGGATCGCGTGTTTGAAGTTCGTGGGATCTTTTGGGGACCCTCACTAAACACTTTGTCGAAGAAATAATGAGAAAATTTTATTTGGGTGCTCGCCGGGGGCGAAAATGGCTCTTTCTGGGGCCTGGACAGGCCATTTTCAGTGCGCGGGTGCTAGAGGGAATTATTCATAATAACATCGGAATCAAGTGTGTGCACGTTCGAACCGTGGTGTTCGGCAATTATAACATGTAGAAAGTTATCAACATGCCACAATATATTGCAAGAATGAATGCAAGCATGAAAGCACACCATGCATGCATGCAACCATGTGCATGAATATTGCAAGCATGAAAGCACACCAACACTAGCAATACTCTAAAATAACATTAACAATACGTAACAAACACATTATGTCCTACCTACCGCCGCCCAAAGTGTGGCCCCAGCACATTGCAAAACTCATCAAAATTCAGGCTCGCATGGCTTAGATTAGGCTGGCCACCTCCTTGGTTGCCGCCCAGCATAGCAGCACGCAACATTTGCACCTGGTTCACAGACATGGTGACGGACATGGTTGGCTCCACCCCGTGCGGTTGCGCCTGCAACATCAGGCTGTTCATGCTTCCCCCCAGAAAGGGGCTCGCATATTGCTGTCCAAGCCCCAATCCTTGCAACTGCGCAAGCTGAACCAGAGGGTTGTTGCCAGCCGGTCCCTGAGAAGGAAAGGGGTTCCCAGTCGGATACCACGCCACCGGCATCGGAGCCACGCCAAAGCCCATACCAGCCACGGGAGGCTCAGACGCTACCGGCGGCGCAGTATCGGCAGCAATCGGCGGCGGTGTCTCGGCAGCAATCGTCGGCGCGGATTCGGCAGCAATCGTCGCCGCGGATTCGGCGGGTTTCGCATGGGCGACGACAGGTGGTTCGGGTTCAGGCTGTGTTTCTAGCTCTGCCAACTCTCGCTTCAGTTTAGCAAGTTGCAGCTTTGCTTTCACGTCAGCGATCTCCCGCAGTATTTCCTGACTTGGTGTCACGACCTCCGCCTGTGACACCAGTTCCATCAGGCCTGCCGCCCCCTCCTCCCTGCCGACGCTCACCCCGTCCACCGACCTGGTTTCCTCCGATGGCGTGCCTTGCCACAGATTCAGGGGCTCCAACGGAGAAAACATATCCTCCTCCCACCCTGCCTCCTCCGTAGCAGTAGCAATGGGTGTTGGCAAGGTCTCTTGCGACCCCACCGGAACCCCACGGGGACCAACCTGCCTCTTGGATCTGGTTCTCGTGGTAGTTGCTGCTGCCTCATCCGCACTCCTCTTCGTCCCTGCCACCTTCCCTGCCTTGGCCTTCTTCCCTGCCTTCTGAGCAGCAGCAGCAGCTGCTGCCTCCTTCGCTGCCTTCTCAGCAGCAGTTGCTGTTGCCTTCTTCTGAGCAGCCGCCGCTGCTGCCTTTGCCTCCGCTGCTGCCTTTGCCTTCGCCTGCTGCTCTGCCTTCTTCGCTGCAACCTTGGCTGCCTCCGCTGCTGCTTTCTTGGTCGCTGCAGCCTTCTTTGTGGCTGCCTCCTTCGCCGCCGCCTGCTGCCTCGCCACCTCCTCCCGCTTTCTGGCCGCATTCTTGGCCTCCGCCGCTGCACCTGTTTTCGGGACAGCATCCGCTGGCCCCCCATACACCGGCTTCAGCTCACCAGCCAGAAAGTCTTCTTCTTTCTTCCAGTGGTGATTGAAGCTGGCGACCTGCTCAAAAGTGCCCGCCTTGTGCGCCTCCTGAAAGCACTTGCAGGCTTCCAGCAGAAGATCAGCAGCCTCCTTCCTTGCCTCCTCCTCGATCATAATTTGCAACCTTTTTCCGCCTTTAGCCGTGAGGCTGCTCACTCGGAACAGCACCAAACGACGCTTTCCTGACTCCGCCCCCTCCAGACTCCACGGCCCATACACCCAGCAACCCACCCCGTTCTGCGGTTTCCCAGGTTTCACCGCGGGGCCCGCAATCCAGCACTTGCTCGGGTGCTTCTCGTGCGTCACCACCCTCCCAAACGCCATATCCCCCCGAAGACTATTCCGCAGGCTCACCTTCTCGTGGAGGGTCCAGGCGATCGTGGGAGAATTACAATTTATCGCCACGCAGTAGTTAATCTCCTCATACAAAGCTCTAAAATAATATTTTGTCATCGGCGGATTAGGCAGCAGCTGTCGTGAGTCCAAGGCCTGTATCCGCGAGAGCGGACCGGACAAGGCCCGTACCGGAAACGTCACGTTCTCCGGCGGGTTCGCTCCCACCAAGTCGATGTAAAAGTGTACGGACCAGCGCGGCCACCCCGTGTGCTTGAACTCCGCCCCGCAATGCACCAACCTCCCATGAAACACCACCACACTCCTCGCATTCAAGAAGAGTGTTACCCCCGCCAACCCCCTGCCCTCATGGGATTCCCCCACCTTCACCTTGTGCGACCCAGGGTACACCACAAACTGATACTCCTCCGTGTACACCGTGAGCACTCCGTACTCCCCCTCGTCGTAGTGCCTCCCTTGCCGCTCCGCTCCGCAGTGCGTCATAAGGCATGTCCGTGCCATCATTCCAGAGCGCATTTCTAAGTCCCTGCTATCCACCTCCCCCAGCTTTCCCAGCACATCCCCCCCCAACGCCTCCAACCGATTCATCAACCCTGTCTTCTCCTCCACGTCGACAATGAACCGGTGATCGTCCGGTGTCGAGTGAACCTTCACCCCTTTCTCCTTGCACTCCATGAAGTTCTGCCGCACTTTTTTCGTCTGGTACCCTTTGTGAAACTCCTCGTGCAGGCTGTCCAGGTCCGCTTCATCTTGCATATAAGCGACGAAATAGCCGGCTCTTTCCAGCTGCGCTTGCCAATCAGGAGGGTACAGCAAGGAAGGCTGTACCCTCGAAGCAGGATCCTCCTCCCCAGGCTCCTCTGCAGGTCCTGCCTTCATCGCCTCCCCTCCCTACAAAATAGGGATTATTCCAAAGGCTTGGACGGCACCATTCCGGGCGCCCGGAACCGTCCTGAAAATATTTGGTAAAATTCCAAGCCTTTGGAAACCGCCGGGAATTACAAGGTGAAGCTTTGGGTTTTTCCCTAGGAGTCCTATGGGGTTCCAAGCCGACGGTCCTACGGGGTTCCAAGGGGCTGGACCAAAATTTGTTAGTCCAATGGGTCCTGGTCGATTCCAAGCCGTTGGACCTATGTCCTCGGATTACGTATGACCGAAGTCGTCGGTCCAAGGCGGTTCCAACGGTTTGGAATTCATTTTAGACAATTCCAAGCCTTTGGAACTTTCCAGTATGAGGTCGGCAGTCTGAAATCGGAGGTTCAACGGCTTGGAACCCCATTGGACCGGTCTCCGCGCAGCACGGGCGTGGTTTCAAAAGATTCCAAGCCTTTGGAACTTGCTAGTACGAGTAATGAAGCTCGAACCCGGAGGCTCAACGGCTTGGAACCCCATTGGACCGGTCTCAGCGCAGCACGTGCGAGGGTTTCAAAAGATTCCAAGCCCTTGGACCTTGTTAGTACGAGGAATGAAGCTCAAACCCGGAGGCTCAACGGCTTGGAACCCCATAGGATCGGTCTCTGCGCAGCACGGGCGTGGGTTTCAAAAAATTCCAAGCCCTTGGACCTTGTTAGTACGAGGAATGAAGCTCGAGCCCGGAGGCTCCACGGCTTGGAACCCCATAGGACCGGTCTCTGCGCAGCACGAGCGTGGGTTTCAAAAGATTCCAAGCCCTTGGAACCCCATAGGCCCAGTCTCTGGGCAACACGGGAGCGTGTTCCGAAATTCCAAGCCCTTGGAACTTCCCGATCTGAGAGTGGAACGCTATGAGCAAGTGCTTGACATATAGAACGATAATTCTCTGGACCGATCATTCTTGCTACGTGCAGTTCAAGACCGTCCAAGCCTTTGGAACGATTATGGAAGTGATATCTTATGGGGTCCAGGCTTAGTCCAATGGTTTGGAACCGCTTCGGAACTTGCGTTTGATGGATTCCAAGGCGCATCCAAGCCTTCGGAACCCCTTTGGAACTCCAGGTAAGTTAGTATTATCTGTACAATGCATGTTATATATTACAGTATTACAACTGGTAGGTTCTGACTTGGCAGCACGTGGAGCTCAACGAGACCGATACACTACCGCCTCGAGCGAGGCAATGAGTTAACTAATCTTCGTCATCAGAACTACTATCGCCGATGTCGCCGACAAAATCGACGTGGCGGTCAAGCACGACGGCAAGCACGTCTGTCCGATGTCGAATATTTAATGGAACCTTGTTACCGGTATACCGTGCAAGCCGCAAAGGCTTCCATGGAATGGGCGCCACGACCACTTGATTGTTGATGTCCTTCGCTTCGATGAATGCATCTTTGGTTTCCCATGGCATATCGGTGCGCAGGTAGATGTTTTGCGTGACCGCATCGGCAAGAGCAGCTTCGAGGGGAAACCATCTACACTTCACAAGAATATATGTGTCAGTGTGCACGACAAGCTTGACGACCTTCAGAATTTCGCCATACCTGCCATCAGAAGTGAAAGAATCATGAACACCTGCTAATCGAGATCTACAAGGACGCATTAGTCCGGGCGCCCGGAACCGTGTGGCAGCATGGTTCCGGACGCCCGGAACGTATCGAACTTTTGAATATTTAAACAGATTTAATGAAACGTAGCTTGACCATGGTCCAAACGGCCGGAACCTACACTCCACTCTCATACAGACGATTGGAACATGTATAGTTGGCATGTCTCACCTGTCCTGGTCGTCTTCTTGCTGCTTCTGTACATTCCAGACTTTAAAGACAGACTTGAAATATCGATGACAAGTAGCCTTGTTCATGTCCCTTTCCAGCGATCTGTAATTAAAATTGCGAACTTTGACGTAAGCATACTCTGTCCACATTCTCGGTGGTGCCAAGGCGTAACTCATTTCCATCTCCGTAAACGGAATGACTTCCCCTGTGCCGGGGCTCTTGCGCCAGGTTTCAGGTTGATGAAGTATCGGCCTCGTCAAGTTTTGACCTGGGCCACTGCCCCTGCCGCGACGAGCCGCCAAGCGACGTCGGTTTTGTCTAATGTTCCTGCATGGTCCAAATGCCCGGAGGCATTGTTCCGGGCGCTTGGACGTTAGTTCCGGGCGAGGGGAACACCACTAAACTGCGTACGTGAATGATTAGTAAAAAAAAGCTTCGGTCAAGCAAACATGCATACCTCGTGTAATGGTCTTCAGCACGATTAAATTCTCTGACAATGTTCCCGTACCACTCCACGTTTGTAGCCAGCCAAGCTTGTATCTCCTTCTTATCATCTACGCACCGCAAAACGGAAATTTGTTAAACAATGCGTGCTTTTGACGATCTAATTCCAAACGCCCGGAATTAACCCGGAACCTAAGTTCCGGGCGCCCGGAAGGGTGTGGATGGAACGAGCCCTATTGGCTTGGGCTTTGTCTAATGAAAGGTCCAAGCAAGTTCCAACCGGTTGGACCTTGCTCAATGATACGTTTCCAGACCCTTGGACCGAAATTGGACGATATGCACTTAAGTCTGGACAGTACCTGGTGTCGAGTAGACAAGTTTGCCCTTCCTCTCGTTGCCGGTCGCCAACATCAGGGACACGGTGTTCTCGCTTCGTGGTTGGCTAATGGTTGGTGGCGAACCATTCGCCTGTAGCAACTGGTATAAGCCGCGTACCAGACTTACCATGCGTTTCAACTCCACCCCTTTCATCATGCAGGCGACAGGGTGCGAGCGAGTCCTGATGATCCGTCTCAGCTCGCCGAAGAAGCTCTCTGGAGCGAACATCCAAAGATCGGGAACTGGTCCTTAGTCACGCATCTGATCCGGAATATGAACGAGCTGGTGCGTTGCAATGACGAAAAGCTCAGGCGAGAGCTCAGCTTCCATGATGTCACGGACTTCCAATACCCTTGTCTTCAAGGCGTCCATGCCAGTTTTATGATGCTGAACCGCACGCCCAAAACGGAATAAATCAGTATAGCCTGAATGGATAGGTTCCGTGCTACCGGAACATTGATCCAATGTTGGTCCGGCCGCCCGGAATTGTGATTCCAATCCGAAGCATAAGAACATGAGCAACAAACATGAAGCAGGTCCGAACGTCCGGACTATGGCCTCCAAACGGTTCCAAGCGCCCGGAACGTGGGGTAAGCAGTGTTTATACTCACATCGATATCAATGGTTCTGCTCACAATCTCGCGGACCACCGTCGTATATTTCCCAACGTAGGAAGCGAATTCCGGTTGTAGCACATGGCCATCACTGTTCATCCACGCGCTGACAATCGACATGAGTCCACTTGTGATAGCAACTACGCCATGATGTGCTTTCAACTTGCGTGGCGTAGTTTGCGTTCCCGCCTTGATTTGCAGAAACTTCCTCCCAATCGGCCCCGAATCTCGGGTAAACTTGAGCCCTCTTACCCATGGGATAATCTCCTTCAAGGCCTCCTTAGAAGGGGACCACGGAGAGGGTTTCACTACAAGAGATCGATCCCACACACACGCACACAACCTATCCTGGTTCAATACGAAACCTATACAATCTTAATTCATTCATGAAGAAACGTTCCGGGCGTTCGGAACCCACCCTCCAACGTGTGACAGGGGTGTGGATTATCTACATTCGTTCAGAAAATAGCATTCCGGGCGTTTGGAACCCGTTATCCAACGTGTGACAGGGGTGTGGACCATCTACATTCATTCAGGAAATAGCATTCCAGGCGTTTGGAACCCTTACACCACCGTCTATCAGGGGTTTGGACCATCATTATATTGGACAGGTGGTGTACTCACATCTCAGCCGTTCTGCTGGGCTCCGGTTGTCATTTTCATTCCTCCTTGGTATAGGAATAAGCCACGGCCTGTGCATCTGATAGGCCCTCGCAAAGTTTCGGCACTTTGAATTCCAGTCATCACCGAGAATCGCTGACATAATCCGGCAGGAGTTGTTGGACAAGATGTGCATGACGTCGAAGAGCAAGTCGCGTGGCAAATTAAACTTCACAATCTTGGTAAAAGCACTCGATCCTTTGATCCCACTCCGTGCCATTTTGTCCTTAATGACTTCCGGATGCATACCCGCTTCGATCATCCCGTCGTGCAGGTGCTGCAACTCCCTCACTTCTTTGTCCGTTCTCATCGCTGGCTCTTCACCTGCAAACATCATAAAAAACACGATACAGTTGAAAAAATATTGTGTAAAACCACGAGTACACAGGTCCGGCCGTGGGGTGCATGGGTTCCGGGCGTGTGGAATTACTAGCTTTGATCTCTCCATATTTTCCCTATAATGGTCCAACCGGCCGGAACCGGGGCTCCCGACGCCTGGAAGTACAGTCAGAAATATTTTGAAATATGTCCAACCGTCCGAATACATACTAGGAAGAATGCAGCAGGGATCAGACTTACTTGGATTTTGTTGTAGCATCTGCGCGTAAATCGTCTTCTGCATGCAAGACTCTGCCTTTGTTGTCCCGACAATCCAGCATTTGGAACATCCCATCCTCGCGTTTGTTCCATACACGTTCCCCGCTTCGGTCAATCCGACATAATCCTCGAGCACCTTGTACAACTTGACTCGAACGGTGAAAGGCTTGTTTTCGATAACGTCCCACACCCGGCAACCGTTCTTTTCGATGTCAATAATCTCGTCCACGAACTTGTGGTAGAAGAGTTGGGCATCTTTGGGTTTGCCATCAATAATGCCCCAAAGCACAATGAACTCGCTTTTGCCTCGAAGATGTGCAGGGTAATTCACCACTTGGCAGGTTATAGGTGTCACAGATCCCAGTTTATCTTTGAATTTCTCGATGCCGTCCGCGCATAACACCACAGAGAGGTTGCGCTTGTCCTTGAAGAACTCCGGGTCCTCGAGCATGGTCCTCTGCCAGCTTCGTGAATCTACACCCGCACTAACATGTCTTAGTCCAACCGGTCGGATTAAGTATTCCACACGCTCGGACTATGCTAAGACAACAAAACAGGTTGTTGTAACATATCCATTACGACCAGACTCGTATTCCACACGGATGGAACGCCATTCCGGGCGCCCGGAACGTGCCGTCCATGCCGATTTACTCGCAATTATCTTTGTTAATCTACATCCTTAAAATTCCAAACGGCCGGAACGTCTGGTCCACACGTTTGGACTATACCAAGACAACCAAAATGGGTGTTGTGACATATCCAAACGGCCGGACGCATGTTCCATCCGGGTGGAGGCATGGATCCGGGCGCCCGGAATAGGCAATCCATGCAGTCTAATTGACAGTGTTTACTCACCTAATATTCCAGTGCTTCTGACGATCGGCTCATCCAAGTCAACTTTCTCCCATGAACGTGCCATCTGTGCCTGCACCGGATCCATGAAAAGGGCCTCCAGTATCCTTGTCCACGGCCACCAGCGGAAAACGCACTTGGCCCTTCCGGGTTCCCAATTGCCATCGACCATTGATGGCTCCTTGAACCGGCCGTGGTTGCATTTCGGACACGTCGGTGCCTCTTCGGGAAGCAGATCTTTGAAAAGAAAATTGCACTTCTGGCACACATCCATCTCGTTGTACTTCATGAGGAAATCCTTGAAAAACCGCACGCACGCTTGGTAGGTATGAGGTAGTGCTACCTCGTCATCGGTCGAGATTGATTCATCGTCGACCTCCAAGCCGCATACTCGACGTCGCAGAATTTCCAGGATTGTGTCAAAGTACGCCTGGGTCGAGTTATGGTTGGAGTGGGCCTCAAGTAGATCCAGTATGAAGCGGTTTGCAAGGGTAGTCGATTTGTCATGCACATTTTCTCCCTCCTGCAATTTAGTCACACAACATCTGATTGATTTTGGTCCAGAGGGGTTCCACACGTAAGGACGCACCGTTCCAATGACTTGGAATAGTGATATAGTGCAGTTTTCGGAAGGCATTCAATCTGTGCGTATTAAACTTACCATGATGAATTCCGGGTCCCTTGTTCGGTCGTTTTCACGTTGCTCGCGCGCATCACTTTCCTCCTCCTAGAATACGGCGGGCATCCACTCCCATCAACCCAGCAATCCTGAACTAATAAGATGCGATGTAAGAATCTGGCTTACAGTGATGGCTCTAAAGGTGTTCCAAAGGCTTGGACGATGCTTGGACTCTTCTTCGTGGGGGAATCCAAGGTTGTTCCAAAGGCTTGGACGGGGCTTGGATATTGTTAAACAATGGTTCCAACGGCTTGGACGGGATTTAGAACTCACCGAGTCGGACGATGCATACTCAATCGAGCTGAAGAAGTTTTCACGGATCTTCCGGAGCATCCGTTCGGCATGGTCATGAAGATATGTGTCATCCTCGTGTTCTTCCTCTTCGTCCGTCTCTGATGGTGGATCCGTCTCACCGTCATCATTCACACTTTCGGCACCGTCAAGAGAGTCGTTTTCTTCATGATCTCGGTCATTGGAGAGGCGTGCGACGGGCGGATGTAGGATCAAATGCCGCCTAATCTGTTTTTTGGTGTAGCGAAATCGGAGTCTGCATTGATCGCATGGGCATGGAGTGCCTTCCGCGTTCTCGTTTCGAGCTAGTCCACGCCTTTGCCTAGCCATTATTCCTGCGAATCCATGTAAGAAGTGTGAGTTGTCTGACCGGACTTGTAAGGTTTTCAGATGCATTCCGGGCGCCCGGACCCATGGTCCGGCGCGTGGGAACGTAGTTCCAGGCGGTCGGAATTAAATACCTTCAACATTCGGCAAAAGTCCGGTTTGTCACCTTTACATCAGGGTTTCTACGTTTTTAGGCACAATCCGGGCGCCCGGACAGGCCAGGGATTACGGTGTCCATCGGTTTGGAAAAGCCATCTTAAAAATCGACTAGGTCCACTTCTGGGGATTAATCCAGAGGCTTGGAAGTCCATTGGAATGGGACATTTGCTCCCACTTGAAACATTCCATGCCTCTGGAATTCCAAAGTGAAGCATTGGAACCTCACAAAGTTTTTTAGAACGTTTTGAGGATTGCAAAAATCACCTAAGGACCAATATTCCAACGGGTTGGCTCACCCAAACCAATGGCATGGAATTTTTTTGGTAAAAATCGACTAGGTCCACTTCTGGGGGTTTATCCAAGCCCTTGGAAGTCCATTGGAATGGGACATTTGCTCCCACTTGAGAAATTCCATGCCCCTGGAATTCCAAAGTGAAGCCTCTTATTTCAAAGCTTAACACTTGGCTGTTTTTTGTGTAAAAAGCCCAAAAAACAAAATTTCGGAAAATTTTCTGTTTTTTTGAAAAGTGGACATATGTTTGGCCCCGATGTTTTTGATATGCAGCGACGTGAAAAATGCAGAAAAATTGTTTTCTACCGTCAATTATGCACATCTTACGGGAAATTTCTAAAAATAGAGCTGCGACGAATTCTGTAGAAGGATTTGCTCCAAAAAAGGAACAGTCCCGTGAACGTCGGCGTTTTTTTGCTATCGACCCGATCCGAGGGTGTGGAATTAACGAAGACCGTCAGATTTTTCTGGTAGTCAAAATGAAACATCTAAGGGTTCCTATAGTGCACATGCACAAGTAATCGGCTGGTAAATTAACGAAGACCGTTCGATTTTTCCAGAAATCGAAACTCAAAATGGCTAAAGGTGATACAGTGAACAGGAGGGATGTGCGCACATCCCAGCTGTCCACCGTAAACCTTTAATGGGATTCGAACCCATGACCGCGAGCTACGAAGAGCGACGACTTACCATCTGGACTATCGATAAGTCAAGATGGAAAACACGGCAGCGATTGCAATGTCATACCCGTCGACGGAGGACAGAGGTGACAGCAGTCGCAGGTCCGCTCGAAATTCAAAATTTCGTAAAAGAGCGCGATAACGCGATCCAGTCGCTCGGACCAATGCACCAAGCCGCCGGACCTGCCTTGGAACAGATTTGCGGCCGTTGTGCGTTAAAAGAGAGTCAAACTATTTGCAGCACACCACCGTATTCAAGCCGTACCGCAGAAAACCCACACCGTAGAAAAATGACACGACTACTAAGGAGAAGCGATAGGAAGACCCCACCGCCAAAACAAACTGTAAAGAAAAAGCTGCTGGACAGGTCGCCGCGGCAATCTGCTTTGACCGATACGAAAGACTCCACCACCCGCGCTCTAATGGCAAGAATCGCGGAGATGGAGCAACGTCTCTCCTGTCATCCGCAGTCTTCAAATCCCCCCGCCGCAGTAGTAATGCAGACAGCTGGCGGGGCTGCTGGCCCCACGCAAGACGACATCAACGACATGCGTTCGCATGGCCGGGACATTATCGAGAAGAGAATGGAGAAAGACGACATACCGGTGGGAGCCACCTCCTCGCGATTAAAAAGCTCCTTAGTCCGCGATGTTATCGAGGAGATTCACGCGGTCACGCCGTCTGTCCCGAAACGCCAAGTGAGCATGTACCTGACCAGCCGCTTAGCGTATTTGAAAATACCAAGGCCACAGAAGGACGCTGGAAACAGAAGTTCACCAAACAATTTCCGGACGGGTACTTCGCGCGCTACGAAGGCCCCGCAAGGGGCTTCCGATTATTTGGAAGAGCCGAGTCCTTGATCACCGCTGCTGAGACCGAGGCGATCCTCAACTTCCAGGAGGCTGGGCGTCCGAAGTCGGGGCCGCTCTATGATGCCGTAAAATCTATCAATGGATGGACAAAGGAGTCCATCCCAGACGATGGACAAGGCGAAGAAGAAGAGAAGAAAGTCAAGGTGGAGGAGCCCCCTCCGCAAAAGCAAAAGGTGTGTACTGCCGCTGGAACCGTGGTTCCAAACAACTGGAACTGTGAGTCCACGGGTTTCTTTAAGTAGCTTTATTTCACGCACGAGCACGGGCCTATTCCCAGCGTTTGGAACTATTTTGGAACCCCTTTGGAACTCCTTTGGAACCGTTTTTTAAATATCGTCCAAGCCTTTGGAACCACCGTTCCACCCGTGACTGACATATTGTTGTGTCTTTCGTTTCGAATATACAGGAACCGTTGACCGAGAGCGAAGAAGATGGTAAGCTCACCAGCGGTCGCTTCGTCGAAATATTCCACGGTGCCCAGAAGGGGCACAAGTCGCGGCCGCCAGCGGACACGGATTCCTTCACGAACATCTCAAAGTTTTGCATCGCGCGCGGTTTGTTAGACGTGGTGGGGGAGGGCCCAACGGGCATGGCAAGTCTTAAGGGACTTGTCGTGCCCAAGGACTGCGTGGAGGTAACCCTCTACGCAATAAAGGACGAAGAAGACTACGTCTTCCGCATGCTCTCCCACCATGCGGAGGGCATCAAACTTTTAAAAAAGAAAATGGGCAAGGAGGCAAAGATCAAGGGCGAGGACCTCGCCCACGACGACTCCTCTATTGTCCCCGCCGTAAAAAACAAGCCCACTGTCTGGTTAGTCCCTACCCATTGTTTTACTATTTTCCATTTACTTACGCGTATGTGTTGTTTTACGCAAACCACACCGTCCCAGGTTTGGACGGGCCGTTCCAAGCCCTTGGACTGACCGTTCCCGCCGTCTGTACTCCGCAGGATCCCCACAAAATATGTAAGAAACAGCACGGTGCAAACCGATAAGAACGTCGACTTCGGCAAGAAAAGGAAAGCTGCTGCTCCTGAAGGAAGCAGCAAGCAGCAAAAGAAAGAGGAGGAAGAGAAAAAGGGTGAGGAGGTCGTCGACGAAAAGGAGAGTGATGAGAAAGATGATGACGAGGATGAGGATGAGGAAAAAGAAGATGAGGATGATGAGAAGGATGCGGCAGCATGACTGCTATTTTTGTCAGAATATAGAGCTTGTTAGAGCCCAGACAATAGAGCAATAGAGAACCTTTACGATTCTTTGTGTAAATATTTCAAACAGCAATACATATCAATAGCACCTTTGTACTGCATATGCATAATAGCAAGCTCGTGGACCAATGGTTCCAAGCCCTTGATACCTGTTTGTATGTATATAGAACAAAAACAGATTGGAACCATAGTTCCAAGCGGATGGACCTATACCGGTCCTTACGGTTGGAACCGTAGTTCCGGGTGGCTGGAACATTTTTATAAATAACCACTATAAAAGGTCCCATTGAGTTCCAAGCCGACGTCCAAACGGTTCCTAATGCAGTCCAAACAATTGGAACCCGTTTGGAATGTCGTCATTATATGGTCCAAGCCGCGTCCAGGCCGCCGGAACCCCTTTGGAATCATTAATCATAATATATCCTACCGGGTTCCAAGCCGATGGTCCAAACGGGTCCTAACGCGTTCCAAGTTATGGCCAAGCCGCTGGAACCCGTTTGAATTGTCGTTATTATATGGTCCAAGCCGCGTCCAGGCCGCCGGAACCCCATTGGAATCATCAATCATAACAGGTCCTACGGGGTTCCAAGCCGACGGTCCAAACGGGTCCTAATGCGTTCCAAGCTGTTGCCGAGCCGCTGGAACCCGTTTGGAATGTCGTTATTATTTGGTCCAAGCCGCGTCCAGGCCGCCGGAACCCCATTGGAATCATCAATCATAACAGGTCCTACGGGGTTCCAAGCCGACGGTCCAGACGGGTCCTAATGCGTTCTAAGCTGTTGCCGAGCCGCTGGAACCCGTTTGGAATGTCGTTATTATTTGGTCCAAGCCGCGTCCAGGCCGCCGGAACCCCATTGGAATCATCAATCATAACAGGTCCTACGGGGTTCCAAGCCGACGGTCCAGACGGGTCCTACGGTATTCCAAACCGACGGTCCAACGGCTTGGAAGCCGATTGGAATTTTATGTAGATTCCAAGGGGGTTCCAAGGGCTTGGATAGCAAATGTCCCGGTCCAAGCCCTTGGACCGCGGCTTGGACGGGGCTTGGACTGGGACATTTGCTGTCCAAGCCCTTGGAATTCCCAGTGTTAACGCCAACGCCTCTCAAACACATACCTGTCCTACCGGGTCCTATGGGGTTCCAAGCCGACGGTCCAAGCCCTTGGAATAATCCTTATTTTGTAGGGCCTGCTGGCACCTGTGCAGCCTCCCCTCCTGCTGCCGCGATCGCCTCCCCTGCTGCCTGCTGTGCTGGCACCTGTGC
>LGRX02007905.1:0-39840 GCA_001247695.2 Cymbomonas tetramitiformis | reverse complement strand
GTGTAAGTCATCCCGGCGGCTCGGTGAGATGCGCGCCTGGCCGTGTAAGTGCTCCCGGCGGATCGGTGAGATGCGCGCCTGGCCGTGTAAGTTCTCCCGGCGGAGGCTCGGTGAGATGCGCGCCTGGCCGTGTAAGTCCTCCCGGCGGCTCGGTGAGATGCGGGCCTGGCCGTGTAAGTGCTCCCCGGAGGCTCGGTGAGATGCGAGCCTGGCCGGTTCGTGCAAGCACGTGCCCGAGGCGCCACACCGGAACAGCAAGCCGTTTGAGAGCGTCGGAATGCGGACAGTTGAGACACCGTTCTGCCTTCCTGACAAATGGCCTTTGGCGAAGTGATTACAGGTCGGAGGGGCACATGCTATAAAGCGGATGAGGGGCAGAGAGGGGTTAACAGGGCAGTTGCAAGTGGCAGCAGTAGGTAGGTATACGGGGTGCCGGGGGCGGGAAAGGGTATGTATACAGCAGTCGAGGGGCGGCGGGGCGGCTTTCAGGTTTACTGTCTTGAAACTGCCTTGCGAAGGAAGACCATGGACAACGTCCCCCGGGGCGCTGGAGTCGATCTCTCAGCCGAGCAGATCTGCCTGGTGATCGATTACAAAGGGTGGTCTATGTTCAACGCGCCCCCTATGAAGACCAGCAAGGAGACCCTTAGCATCTTCCAAAACCACTACCCCGAAAGGTGCCGTCAGTACTGGATGCACGAACTCGCTTTTCCTTCCTCTCTTGCATCGCTCTGCCTCAAGCGCGTTTCTAAGGGCGCGCCCTGCCCTCCCTTGCTCGCTCCATTGTTCTCTGTCGGGATATCTCGATGAAGGCGTTGAGTTGCGACCCGTGCAGGCTGGGGGCGGCGATTTGCTATAATCCTCCGACGATATTTCGTGCGTTTTGGGGTAAGGATCCCAGTGTCTCCCCTCAAAAAGTGAAGCCCAAGTTTCATAACATTTAGGAAGTCACAATATAGCTGCCATCTTACTCTTGACAGTGCCTAAACACACTACTGCTGCCATCTAATCCCAACACACTGCAGCTGCCAGCTACTGTGTCCCTATGCCATGTTGCACGTTTTGGCATGATCTTGCGCAGGTGCAGTCTTGATGCCTGTGTCTTGTGCGTGCGCAGGCATGATCAGCCCCTTCATTGATCCAAACACATACACAAAGATTAATTTTTTGGGCCCAAAAGACAGCAACCACAACGAGGTTCTCAGCTCCTTGTTCCATCTGGACAAATTGGAGAATGCGTTGGGGGGGACAAGTGCTGTGGCATTCGATTTCTTGGTGCGGTTTCCCCACTACAGTGCTTAACCCTACTATCCCTGGCTCAGGTTATTAACGGAGCCAATGGCCCCAGACCTGTGAGTTCTGCAGCTTCTACATGCACCATCTTCAAGAGTATTCTATCAGGCCAATCTCCAGCTGTCGGACAACATTAGGCGGGACCCAATATTCAGCAGTGTCAAGAAAAGGGTGCAAGTGGCGTTCAGCTTTTTGTCATTCAATAGCCCAACAAATACACGCATGCCCTGACACATCCTATTGCATCAGGATCGATATGTGGGGAAAGCGTGGTTTGGTGCCTGCGCTGTTGTGTGCTCCATCCTTGGAACCAACATTCAGCATCATCGAGTCGAGGCATGTATCCAACCAGGATCTTTGTTTCCTTTGTGGCGCCACAAGAAGTTGGCGTTTGCGTGCTATCTAGACACTGGACAGGCTGTATGCATGTACCAGCAAGAGCTTGGATCTGTTTTGGTTTCCACGACGATATCCAGAAGGGCAACTCATCTCGGATATTTCGAGATCCTCCGTCTGGACCCACAACCCTTTGTTGGTTTTTATTTGAGATGCATGAGTATCTTACATACCGGAACGCGATATTAGTAGTGGCATGAAAGTAATCTGATTTTCTTTTTGGGACTTTGCCTCAGGAATATGAAGCACGTATGAGAGAGGAGGAGAAAATGTTCAATCCCGTCCAACATTGACTTCCTGAACAACGTTCCAAATTTTTGAATCCCAAAATAACACTTTTTCCCGGCCTGTTTTCTAACAGGCACAGGCACATTCATTCATGTCTGCAGCTATTGCGCTGTTGAGCAATATATGTCTTGTGCACACTTCTCCTGTACTAGCAGCTCTGGAGTTTGCGAGATTTTGGATGTTCCCAAATTTAATGGGAAAATTCTTGAGACTTGACAAAAACTAATTCTTGGAATGTTCATTTGATGAGGAAGCCTGCTGCTTGTAGTTGGATGGTGCATATCCAGTAAAGTGCATACAGTATGCACATCACTTTATTTGTTTGTGTGTTTACCCTTGGATCGATTTCTTTGGCACTGCATAGCCATATGCACCACATATGTACCCAAGCCCAGGGTCAAAGGTTTCAGTTTACATGAGGGGTGTATCCTTGGACCGATTCCGTTGGCCCCATACAGCCACTTTGTACCCCACCGCTTAAAGGATTCAGGATACACCAATCTGTATACTTGTCCTGAAGTGTGTGCGGTTGGCTCATCCTTGGAGCTTGGACCGCCTCCTTTGGTGCCATATACAATGTTTACATTATTGACTTGCGGTGTAAATAATTATCAGTAAAAGAAAGAAACAAAGGTAACAGAACAAAATTCACAGACTAATTTAGCATCATCCCCCTTCAACGTGCAACACACAAACATCGCTAATTAAAACATGCGACAGTATAGGTGAAACGAGATGGGTATCGTCGCAGTTGCAGGCTAGCAACTCCGGTAGTAAGCGCACGTGTATTCTATGCAAGTTACTATCGTAATCATGCAAATACGGCGGGCAAGAACGCGCTCGGGGAGGTAGCGAAAAGCTCGACAGGCGCCACTCTTCAGCGCTTCGACTTCAAGGCAGGGACCAAGTTCCGTGAGCGCGGACCCGAAGGTCACCAGACCCGCAGACTATTGCTTCCGTCAAGCGCCATCCAGGGGAAAGGTTTGTCTTACTGGTGAAAATACGGTGTGATGGAGTGTTGATATTGCGATACCACCATGACACAGTACCATATACGGTAAGCAGCATAGGAATTGTTTATTTGATGGCATATTTGATATCTAGAATTAATATCTTGCGAGAAAAAAACATCAATCAGTCGGACCTGGAAATGCCCTTAAAACACACAAACTGAATTATAAAATACCGCTTATTGTCACATATGGTTTCTGAAACAATAAACAACAAAGTTCCCGGGAAACTATAGATGGCTATCGATGCGACGCACATTATGAAATGCGCTATTACAGCTCATTTTCGGAAGTAAAACCATTATTCATGTGGACACGACCACCGCTAAAAATGCCCCTTGCCCTCCCCGCACCAATAAACGATTCCGATGTTTTTTTAATCCAACCTCGTCCGGTTAGGATTGCCGTAATGTTATGCGCGGTTTGTAGCATGTGCAATATTTTACGGAGACGTCTTTACCCGCATATTGCATGCACGCATACCACATACTTTTTAAGTAGAATGACATCAGGAGAACAAAATTTAAACTTTCATAAATCGAGTAATACAATGAAGTATATGTCCCCGTGTAAGAATGTGGAATACGCCAAAATGAAGCCTTGCCCCTGGCCCGCTATCGTGATGGTTGCAGCATGTTGATGAGATGTTGAAAACATGTTGGGACGATATTGTGCAGAGATGCGGGCGAGGCGCCCCCCGAGGCGCACGAGGCCCGAAGCAAGGAGACCCCCCCGCTGCCCAATGCTGAGGCACCCACGAGCCCTCCACTAGCCGGCGGGAGTGCAAGGTAAGGGACTCTCGTGGGGCATGATTTCCCTCCCATCATTCCTCACGTGGCTCGCTGCAATAATGCTGCAGCACGCTATCGTGATGGTTGCAGCATGTTGATGGGATGTTGAAAACATGTTGGGACGATATTGTGCAGAGATGCGGGCGAGGCGCCCCCCGAGGCGTACGAGGCGCAGGAGGGGCATGCTTTGGATGGGACCACTGGAAGTAGCATGCCTGATTTGCGGGCATCCTCAATGTCGACTAGTGCATCGTCCACATCGAAGAGCTTTTCCAGGTGATACATCTCTTCGTGTTTCCTTGCCTTCTTGCTTTCGCCGTAACTATGCTGCAGCACGCTATCGTGATGGTTGCAGCATGTTGATGGGATGTTGGAAACATGTTGGGACGATATTTTGCAGAGATGCGGGCGAGGCGCCCCCCGAGGCGCACGAGGCTGCAAATTCAGCTCGTTTAGACGACAGCAGGTACTATTTCGGGATTTCTGGATTCATTGATGCAGTCACTGTTGACGCGGAACGTAGTCCTCACCAATTTTCACTTGACGTTACCCCCGAGGGAGACAACCTACCATCGAATGCGGAAGAAGCCTACGACTTCTTCGAAGCTCATCAGGCAATTTTGACACCGATCCGTATGGAAACTGTTGTCTACCTAGTACACGATGGCAACTTCGAGGCGGCTACATACGGCTCGCTGCGGGCCGACGACTCTCAACTCGATAATCATGCACGAGACAATGTGCGGGAGGTTCGGTGCCTTGGGCGCCATTGGAGGAGCGGCTCGACAATAAATGATTGGCCAGATTTGATCCGTGCGGTTGGAGTCTGGTCTTTAATTGCAGTTACCACGGATGCCATGGCTGCCGAGATGGAAGTGCCCATGAGGTATGTAAGAATATTTAGGCACCTCAACTTGCATGCTGATTTTTCATGATACAGTATAATATGTTGCAATATATCGGAAACCGTTGCGGATATATTGAATATGTATGGGAGATATACTGCGGTGGGCGCAGCAGATCTCCGGTGGAAGAGCCAGCCGAGGTGAAGGACACGGAGATGGGTGAGGCGAAGAACACGGCGGGCGAAGCCGATCCTTGGCTCTCGCTCCATGCAATGCATCGTCGAAATGTGGGCACCGTAACCCCTACGGTCCTGGAAAACGTTAGTTTGCTGCTAACGACATGCTAAACGCGTGCCATGGACATGCTATGACATGCTAACGCCAGATAGGTGTTAGCGTGCGTGCTAACGGCATGCTAAAGCCCCATAGGTGTGTTAGCATGTCCATGCTAAAGGCATGCTAACGCCACTGCGCCTTAAGCATGTGGTCGCGCCAACTTGAGGGGTAGTGAGTGGTGAGGCATGTGGGGGTGCGTAGATCACCAGGAACATGTTATATGGTGATTAGAAGGGCAGGGGAAGGATATGCCACGGAGTATGATGCGATTCGGGTCAGGTGGTAAGCGAGCGGAATTCCTCGGAAAGGTAGGGACGTTAGTATGTCGCTAGCATGTTCTTAGGACGCCGATAGCACGTCAGTGTTAGCATGTCATTATCACACATCAGACATGCTAAAGGCATGCTAACGCCACTGCGCCTTAAGCATGTGTTCGCGCCAACTTGAGGGGTAGTGAGTGGTGAGGCATGTGGGGGTGCGTAGATCACCAGGAACATGTTATATGGTGATTAGAAGGGCAGGGGAAGGATATGCCACGGAGTATGATGCGATTCGGGTCAGGTGGTAAGCGAGCGGAATTCCTCGGAAAGGTAGGGACGTTAGTATATCGCTAGCATGTTCTTAGGACGCCGATAGCACGTCAGTGTTAGCATGTCATTATCACACATTTAACATTCTAATGCCATCCTATGCACTCAAAGAAGTCGGCCGTTGGGTCGAGAATAACGGCGGTCTCCATGCACGGATGTGGCACAATAACAACTTGGTGTTCTACTCGATTGGGTAATATGAATGGCTCCTTGTGCTCAAAGGCTGCTGGGTCAACGTGCGGGTTGAAGGTGTAGACCGTCCTAGTCAAAGCATCCGGGCCGAGAATGGAGTTTCGTAGACGGTAGGCCTTGATCTGTTTCTCGGTCGGCTTTGCAAGCCAATCGCACTTGAGTAAGGTGTACAACTCTCCAGCAATCTCCACTCGCAGTATTTTGGTAATGCGGCCGTGCCTGCATTTCGCCAAGCCCACGATTGTGAAAACCACCATTGCTGGTCCAAATGCCCTTAATATGCGGTTAGAATGGTATCCTTGTGCTAATCACATGCTACCGAAACACTAAAGACATCATAACTGCACGATACATTGTCGTTGCTTCCTCACCTGTCGATTTCATCGGTTTTTGGCTCACCCTTCTCGTTGAAGATTACGTTCCCATCACTGTCCATTTCCTCATTCACGAAGAACGTACGAAAATAGCTATGCACGGTGCGCTTATTCCGATCGGTCGTAGCCGTGCGGTAATGGGCGTCGCCGATCTTAATGTGCGCGAAACTATAGCAAACCGGTGCCGGCCCCGCCATGAGCAACATCTCGTCCTTTGTGAACTTTCGGCCCAGCCATTCTGTCGGATCCGCATATGCTCCAAATACGGGTTCGCGTATGTGCTCAGGCTTACCCTCCTTTGTACAAGCCGCGAGCCTGTGTTTTTTGTTTCGCGACCGCAGCTTGGCATTCCATCTGTGCACAGTCATATATTGCCGTTAGTATGCTAAAGGCGTACTAGCGACGTAATAGCGGCGTCAGAACGTACAGGGCCAACAACTGCTCAGGAAATGATGGGATCACCTGCGCGCGTCCTCCGCATACTTCTCCCATCTCTCCACCAGGTCTTCATGCGCCGGAATGTGAGTGCGCATCCAAACCTTAATGTGTTGGATTTCATCATCTCGCAAGACCACCCGCTTCCCCCTAGCCGATACCTCAACCGCAATCGCCCCGCGGCTCCCCATGGTCACGGCCGCCGGCACCCGGGTGGAGACGCCTGCCGTAATGAAAGTGATTATCCCACGCACCAGACGCAACAGCTTCACGCGACTGAAGTAATTCATTATGGCTGGAACGGGCATGGAGTTGCTCCTCGCTAGGGATTTGATGTGGCCGTTCAAGGACTCAAAGGCGTACATCCACACTTCCCGCATTGGACCATACTTCTCAAGTTGCGTGACCATGTGAGAAAACATGTGAGTGTTAATAACACACCACATATACGCTGGTCCGGCCGCCTCCAAGTCCTTGAAAAATAGCTCTATTTCTCGTGCAAGTAGCCCCATATCCTGCACATAGCAGTATGTTAGGACGCCCATATAATAATGTGCTTAACGTGCTAACGGTATCATATGTACCTACTAACGACATGCGAACAGATTACCTGAGGCCGCACTTGTTTCGTCGTCAGCTCCCGCACGATCATGGTCATTCGGCCCACTATCTTCGCCAATGGATTGGCGGGCTGCCCGCAATCTCGTGGCCAAGCGCAGACTGTCGCCATGGTATACCGTTCTGCACGAGCTTCAAACCGTCATGAGCCCGAATGTGCTTGGCGGCTTTCTTATCGGCGGTAGTTTGTAGCAATCGTAAGTGACCACGCCCCCATCCCTCCGTCGCCCTGATGCTCCGCAAAAACAAGCGCGCGGTCTCCAAACATCGCTTCGTGGTGGACGTTTTGTTAGGGCGGGGTGGAATCGCGAAAGGTCCATGCGTCATCTTGTACACCAAAACCTCCGCCCCTGCGGCACAATTAAAAAAACATGAAAATACTGTTAGCATGCGTTTAGGCTGTCGGTAATATTGCCATAACATCCTAACACAACCCTATGAACATGCTAACACGCGAATAGTTGCCTACCTTTACTATTCTTCACCTTGGTTGTGGCATGCCACGTGGGGTGGACACCATCCTCTCTCGCTTGCTGGCGGACGGCGTCGGTGAAGTCGACCCCGAGCAATGATGCGGCAATCCTGTTCGCTAAGTTCATGATGTCATGCATGCCATCCATGATGAAATCACGGTAGAGCTTGAAGTAAACCAACCGAATAAACACGCTCAAGAACTTCACGCCCGTCTTTCTCATGCTCTCCTCCAAGGTCGCGCCCGAAAGTTCTGGGTCTCCACTATCCCGTAGATCTTCGTGCCTTGCGCCATGACGCATGTACTCGGCGTCCGTGCGCAACGGTTGAGTGCCTAAGCCGAAGTGAGAACAAAGAAATCGTCAAACATACGTCCAGAATGCATTCATGATACGGATAGCATGCCTTTAGCATGATTATACGATACCGATAGTATGCTAATAACGTGCTACATACATACCTGGTGGATCTTGCTTGCTGAACATGTACACCATCTTGTGCAAACATGTTGCGAATGTCCCCCGGATCTTGCATACTAGGCACCCCGCGTACGAACCGACGTCCATGACTTGTGCGGCATCAACCGCTCCCTTATAGTCCATGAGTATGGCAAAGAGCATGACCTTCAACCGCACGTGCTCGTCGGTGTACGAGTCCCAACACACAAAGTGCCTATTACCCGCAGCTTAAGGTGGCTTAAGCCACCTTAACTTAAAGGGCTCATGGGGGCTTTTCCGGCGGTGCTTTCAAAATTTGGAGACCTGTGTCTTCAAGATCTTGAGCTGCTCTTTCTGCAGTGTCTTATCAAAAGTTTGATCTGAGTTCATCTTGACCCTCAAAATCTCGGTTGAAGTAGGGTGGGTATTTCCCACATTTCCTTAAGATGGCTTAAGCCACCTTAAGCTAATTAGCTCACCGGGGGCTTCCTCGAAAACGCTTTCAAAATTTGGAGACCTATGTTGTCAAGATCTCGAGCTGCTCTTTCTGCAGTGTCTTGCCAAAAGTTTGATCCGAGGTCATCTTGACCCTCAAAATCTCGGTTGAAGTAGCATGGGTATGCAAACACAAGGGGAAATTGCTAAAATTTTACTAAATGTTGCACCCTCTTGGATACTTCCCAAATTTGCTCACCGGGAACTTGGGCTCGCCTAATAGTGCACATAGTGTCTAAAAGAAGACAATGTCGCCGTCATTTTGAGCTAAAAAAATCTAGCTTCCGGTACCGATAGCTCCCGTAATAACTGAAAACGTTAAGGTGGCTTAAGCCACCCTAAATCGCTGTTAGGGTGGCTTAAGCCACCCGAAGGGTAATAGCCAAAAGCCTTCGTCCCACAACTCCACGAGCTCATCCACCAGCTTGCCATACAGTAATCGGCAATAACTCAAGTTCTAGACATCCATTTGCCACGATTCTTCGCATATCTTATATTGCGGAACTAGGTGGATGATATGACACTTCATTATCACTCGCACCGTATGTGCACACATGAATATATGTGACCCATCATCACCATACTTAAGGAAATTCTGTTGAACAGCTGTCGGGGGCATTTTTGGGCATGCGCCATGAACATGCCACCACTACCGACTTGATGGTATGAGTGGGCGATGACGTATCATGGTGTATACCAATGGGGGAAAATACCATATCCTTGATTTGAAGCCTTTAGAGCACTCTCCGTAGAGTACGCTTTTGTCACCTGGTAGCACAACACCCCTGCACTTTCCACAAAGTCCTCCACTCGATAAACTGAGTTTGGTGGGCATTGAAGGGCTGAGGGACCTCGCCCAAGTCCCCAATATGGACACTAATACTTCATAAATATCCAATAGTTGACTACCGTGGTAGTTATAGATGTTTCCGCCCTCATACTGATCCCATACCGCTAAAAACGAATTCGCCCTTACGGAGTTAAACCCTAAATGTCATGCAAACCATAAAACCCTAATATATATATTAAACCATAACCGATGAAGGCCCTTTTTTCCATTTCATTTTATAATATCTTTATTATTATGTAATATATGTTTTCATTATGAAAATTTGAGATTTTGACTCAAAAAAACCCTAAATAAATTATCGATGGATGTATAAAGCCTAATGGTATCATTTGGTGCCACGTGCTAGTGCGTACATTGCCCAAAACGCCTTCGGGGAGTCTTAATTTTGCCAAGGAGTAGTATCGATATTTCGATATTTCGATATTATCGATATATCGAAATATCGTGATTGATCGATAAGTTTTTATTGGATATCGAAATATTGAATATTGATCAATATGACGCGGACAAATATCGGTATTGATCAATATCGTGTGGACAAATATCGAAATTAATCAATAACTAAGTGAGAAATATCGAAATTGATTGATATGCAAGCTTGAATTGAATATCGATCGCGTAAAACGGGATATCGATATATTGATTATTGAACAATCGATCTTGAGCACGCAATGTTGGTACCATTTATTGGCTATTAATTCAGTTTCTGACTTCATTTTCAGAGATAGAATCGGTTGATCTTGAGAACGCAGGTACGTGGCGCCCCATTCGCTACGCAACGCCCCCGATTTTCCACTGGAACAAAACTGAAAAGCCTCCGACTATTTTTTAGTGGAAGCCAAACGTTGAAACGAGGAACCGAGCAAACGCATCAGAATTAGGTTCAGCTCTTCAGCATGCCTCGAGGCAAAGGAAAACGCCCCCGACACCAGCACTCGGTGATGGCTGCAATAAATTAGAATTGTCAGTATGTAATAGCTTAAGTTGTGTGCTTGCCCGTTAAACCTCGCAAACGAGGTCATATTGCTAGATAGTAGATATTTGTAACTCAGTTATCAATATATCGATATATCGATATATCGAGGAAAATATAATTATTGAATATTGATTGATAAGCATGGTAGTGATATTGAAATTGATTGATATTGAGTCTGATCATATCGATATTGATCAATACCGTGGTGAGAAATATCGATATTGATCAATATGTCGTGATTACTTATCGAAATTGATTGATATCATATTCGAACTTATCGAAATGTATCAATATCGGAAAAAAAGTTTGATACTACTCCTTGAATTTTGCCCAAAACACCCCCTGCACAAGCCCGTATGAATATTGGGGACCATTTTTCAGATGTTTCAGACATTTCAGACGTTTCAGATCAGATCAGACGTTTCAGATCTGAATTCATATCTGAAATCATCTGATTGCCAACCTTGATAACAGGCTAACGACATGCTACGGAATAGATTCTTTTGAGGAATCTTCTTCAGATGTGTCATAATTTCCGAGTTTAGCATGCTTGTAGCATGCTAAACTGTCTCGTAGCACGCCGGTAACACGCCCGTTACACGCCTGTAGCACGCCCGTAGCACGGCAGTAGCATGGCCGTAGCACGGCCGTAATATGTCCTTAGAACGTGTGCTAACTGGAACATCGCATGCTAAAGATATACTAAAGAAGCGAATCTGTTAGGGAATATTCCTCCGGCGTGTTATCACGTCCGTGTTTAGCATGCCTTTAGCATGGTTTTCAGTCCGTAGGACGCCCGTAGCACGGCAGTAGCACGCCCGTAGCATGCCAATAATATGTCCTTAGCACATGTGCTAACTGGAACGCCCATAGTTAACGCCCATATATGCACGTGCTACCGACGTTTTACCGCCGTGCTAACGGCGTGCTAAGCTCAGACGTGCTAACAGGCCTGATGAACATTCCTGGAAAGATTCTTCTGTTAGCATGCCGTTAGCACGTCGTTAGAGGTCATAGTATTTATACACATTTATATATACATATGACCTCTAACGACGTGCTAACGACGTGCTAACAGGAGAATCTGTTAGGGAATATTCCTCAGGCCTGTTAGCACGTCTGAGCTTAGCACGCCTTTAGCATGGTTTTCAGTCCGCAGGACGCCCGTAGCACGGCAGTAGCACGCCTGTAGCATGCCAGTAATATGTCTTTAGCACATGTGCTAACTGGAACGCCCATAGTTAAGGCCCATATATGCACGTGTTACCGCCGTGCTAACGGCGTGCTAAGCTCAGACGTGCTAACACATAATAATAGGAATATTCCTGGAAAGATTCTTATGTTAGCATGCCGTTAGCACGTCGTTAGAGGTCATAGTAATTATACACATTTATATATACATATGACCTCTAACGACGTGCTAACGGCATGCTAACAGGAGAATCTTTTGAGGAATATTCCTATTATGTGTTAGCACGTCTGAGCTTAGCACGCCGTTAGCACGGCGGTAGAACGTCGGTAGCACGTGCATATATGGGCCTTAACTATGGGCGTTCCAGTTAGCACATGTGCTAAGGACATATTACTGGTATGCTACGGGCGTGCTACTGCCGTGCTACGGGCGCCCTACGGACTGAAAACCATGCTAAAGGCATGCTAAACACGGACGTGCTAACAAGCCTGAGGAATATTCCCTAACAGATTCGCTTCTTTAGTATGTCTTTTGCATGCGGTTAGCATGTCGTTAACACATGCTGTGATAACGACATGCTGACGACACGCTAACATAATGTGGGGGGGAGAATGTTTTCACAAATTTCCCTATCACGCTAAAGCCAAACCAACATAAATTGAAAATTTTCAGGGGGCATCGATCCAGTGACCTCACGCTCAGAAGCACACATCATGTCCACTCGACCACGTGACCATAACGATGGGCATTCCGAGACGATGACAATAGTGAATCGATCGATGAGGATAGACGATGACGCGAGTGAAGGGCTTGGCGAAAATTAAAAAAAGAAATTTAACGCAAACGGCTACCGTGCGATAGACGATAACGATATACATATTCCTCCTGCGTGCCTGCGATCCCCAACCCGAACCCGCGAGCGCGAGCGTCATGCGGTGGATTATTCCATCTCCAATCGTCCGATGGCATGGCATCGCATGGCATGGCACACGTTTCGCAGAATTCGTCATCGTCATCGTTATCGTCGATCGTGCTCGCGTGACGAGGACGTGCTGTGACTTCTCACGCCCCCCAACGCCCAACGGGAAGTGAAGGTGTCCACTGTACAGAAGGCATTTTTACAGAATACTGTAAAAGTTCAAACTCACCTCTACAGCCGTCAACGCTTCACATTTCACCGTCCAGCAGTGTGCAGCAGCGTGTGGTGGCCTCGCCAGCGGGTTGCATGTTATGATATTTCTCATTCTTGCTCGCTGCAATATGTCACAGGTTTGTAGTGCATGTTTTTTATATGTATATGTATTATTTTGTGTGTGCTTAGCGCGATCATCCTTGGCATGCGCGGAACTTTGACTTGGAGTGAACGGGAAGATTCCCGCGAGTCCTTTGCACTCGAAATAGTTGGTTCAAATCCAACTCACTCCACCTCTCCTTTTCAGTTTCCTTCGTTAATTTCGTTTGTCACTTATATTATCTTTCATCTTTACTAAACGTTACTTGGTTGGTTTTGTTTTTCAGATCGCTGAAAATATTCGAGTGGTGAAATCGTTTTTTCCACCATCATCTCGCGTTCACATTCGCGCTTCTTTGAGGTTCCTAGGTTGCTAGTTATGTTTTGCACAAGGGAATCTTTAATGCGTTTTCCGCTTTTTACTAAGTGTTGGTTCTTTGCTTTACTTTTCAGATCGGCTGTTTTGGAGAAACCCTAAATGGAGAAAATCGACCGCCTCGAGTACTTCATGAGCTTCAAGCTTCCCTTCGAGCGTGCTAGGTTGATAGATTGTTTACAATCGTAGTGTTGGAACTAGAAATCGTACGAATAGAACGCTATTTTGCGTATTGGTAGGATAGAGATGAGTAGTCCCAATTGTATCCCATCGTGCCTAGCTAGCTACACTATCGTAGTAATATGATTGTATTAAACATGCTCGAGTGTTCCATGCGTATGCGTGATGTGCTAGCCTTCGCATAACATACGCATTGTGAACACACTTTATGTAAGTAGCACACATCTTCGCAATTCTCTAGTGATATTGTGCATATAGATAGGCCTCGTACACGCGAGTGCTAAAGGCATACTAGTGACATTATATGCACATGCTAACATCAGTTATCATATCGGCGTTAGTATGTATGTAGTACGTCCATAGCATGTCGTTAGTCTAGTATCGTTAACATGTGAATAGCATGTCGATAGTATGCGTTTAGTATGTACTTGTTAGTACGATCATAGCATGCTAAAGGCATGCTAATGACACTATATGAACATGCTAACATAAGTTATCATATCAGTGTTAGTATCCGCGTAGCACGTCCATAGCATGTTTTTAGTATGCGTTTATGATGGTTGCGTTAGCATGGACATATTATGCTAAAAACATACTAATGCAATGCTATGGAGATCATATTGGCATACTAAACCACTTGGCTTGCCATTGTTAGCATGTCCGTAGTATGCCGTTAACATGCCGTTATGATGCCGTTAGTATGTCGTACTAAGAGCGTGCTAACGCCATGCTAACGTTGCGTTAGTGTGTCGTTAGCACATATCGGTAGTATGTCGTTAGCATGTAGTTAGCATATAAATTCCAGTTAGCATACATGCTAACGACATGCTAACGTTGTGTTAATATGTCGTTAGCATACATTGTTATAATTCGTTAACATGTCGTTAGCACGTGTTAGTACGCCGTTAGTAGCATGCATACTAACGTTTTCCAGGACCGTAGGGAACATTGGAGCGAGGGCGGTTTATATGTGATTGTGCCATGTGCTGCGGAGTTGTACTAAAGGTGTTGAGCAAGGCCTCCCGCACACGACATCGGAAACTCCACGGGCGGATCCAGCCACCCGCACCGGACCCTGAAGAGATTGATGCTGTAGTTTGTGGCAACCGCGGCGAAACCTTAACGGGTACTCTCCGCCCTTTCTCTCCCATGAATGATTGTGCAAGCTTGCGTGACAACACATTCGCAATATGTTGACAACGTGATGAAGGTGCATTGCAACTGTCCTACAGGCATACTGATGTGGACGTCACAATGGATGACAAGGAGGGCGAACATGCTGAGGAAGCCGGGGGGACAAGCGCAGAAGACGAGGTGGTACACGCACAACAGGACGTGGAAGCCAAGGATGTGTCGAGTCAAGGCGGCGAGGCCGGAGTTCCCGACGACGAGGATGGCGATGCGCCTAAGACCGAGGATGCCGATGGTGAGACCAAGGATGGCGGTGGTGAGGATTTGGGGTTCGGTGAAGAAGACGACGGAGATGCCGTCAACCCCGTTAAAGCAGCGATTGCTACACAACTGGAACGTATTGTGAATGCTGCAAAGGAGCTTTTCAGAGGGGAGACGGTAAGAACGCGTTATGCCAAATGTCGTGCAGCGAACTGAACGTGTAATATGTAGTATGTATACCTCCTATATATTGATTGTTACCACATGGCCGGGTGGGCGCAACAACCCAACGGATAAATTGTAACAAAAATATGCCTTTTAGATGTTATTTAAAATATTTTAGGCAGATATTAGTAAATTTTTTGTTAACAGGAGTGCAGGAAACATGCCCACGAACACGCTCGGCTCAGCCATGCCTGGGGGACACCCACAGCATCAACAGCGGCGTTCTCACTCCTTTTCCCCATCTGCCTGACTTGGAGCCCCTGTATGCAGGGGAATTTCACCTGCTTTCCTGTCTCCTGTCAACGACTCGCGCTGAAAATTTAGAATTGCTAACTTCCTCTTCCTGGTGCGCATTGGGAAACCGCAGGAAAGGACCCCGAGGTAAGCGCTGGTCGTCAGACGTCACGGGTAGACCTGTCGCGAACTTATGCACGAAGCGTCCACACCAAGCACAACCCTCTAGCCCTACTACTAGACAGTCTTACTTATTGTCAGTGCCTATACAACACAAGCTCGACTTTGCATATGTTTCCTTATATGACTGCACAGTTATCTTGCTACTGTAACTATACAAAATCTCAAAATTTTTGATATCTCTTTATCTCTTCTCACCACTTGTGCAAGCTCTTTTTCTCAACAGAAAAAGACTGTTAATTACAGTTCTGACGCAGTCGCACAAGGAGAAGTCCACAAATGTATATCTTTACAAGCATAAGAATACTGTATCTTATTAATTATCTCATAACACTGCTGTTTTCGCGGTCTCAAGCGAGTCCTGGTTATTCTCGGAATCACTGTTACGAAGGCAAAACAAAAATGAGCGTCTGCTCACTCTCACTACGCCGCCCTACTTATTCTCGCTATCTCCAAACAAGTGTAACACCCATCCGTATTTCCGTATCTCGTCACTGTCATAACTCCTCGCGCGTATCGTACTGCGCGTGTCATACGTTCGTCACAGAGACTGCTACAGCAAGTGTCACAACCCGGCTGAGGTACACGATAAGCCGTGGTTTGTGACAGCTGTCGCGAACTTATGCACGGAGCGTCCACACCAAGCACAACCCTCTAGCCCTACTACTAGACAGTCTTACTTATTGTCAGTGCCTATACAACACAAGCTCGACTTTGCATATGTTTCCTTATATGACTGCACAGTTATCTTGCTACTGTAACTACACAAAATCTCAAAATTTTTGATATCTCTTTATCTCTTCTCACCACTTGTGCAAGCTCTTTTTCTCAACATCCCCCATCTGTAGCTGCCACTGGTAGCACAGACATCAGACAAGAGCTTGCTCAGCATCTTCTGTTGTAACGCCATCCATTGCGAACTTGCCCATGCTGAAGGTAAACATACCCACTCCAGAAGCTTCTCCTCCTCGCAACATCCTGGCTCTTGTCAAAGGGTTGCGAAACACCATGACCCACATGCATCTTCTGCCAATAGGTCCATGCTCCAAATGCCCAATCACATGTAAACGTCCAGCGTGACACAGCTTACGAAAGTATTGTGCCCTGCTTTCTGTCATATCTGTCATGTAGTGCGATGGCACATGAATACAAGCCACCACTCGGCTGGCCAGTACTGCCAACGGCAACGCAATATCCAGCACTGCGAACCAGGGTGAAGTCACCACCGCGTCACACACCCCATACTTCTCCTTCCAGGCTCGATAATTGCCCGGTTGTAAAGCATTAAGGGCTTCGTGCCACTTCAACTGCGGATTCCAATCATTATTCATGACCTTCAGATGAGGCCACTCCAGTGACATAACCTTGCCAATGACACCTGTGCCAGCCCAAGGATCCCATACCTGTGTGATCTTCTCCCAAGTCACCTCGTGCGCCAAACGCCTGACCTCCTGAGGAACTGTCATCACCAACTCTAAGCCCCAATCCAGTTGACTGGCAATCTTCACCTGAGCTCTGCTCAGTTGTGTGACATCTCCTCTCTTCTGCACTTCCTCGGGGCTCATGGCCTGCACCGTGGACGTCTTGCGGAGACTTCTCGCGCGAGTGTGCTGCTCTGCACACTTCCTGCTCAAGATGGTACGATGGCCCTCATGCCAGAATCCTGGCATCACTTCTGTGATCACTCTGCTGAGCTCCTCCTGGTTTCCCCAGGCCACTCTGTCAGGAAGATCCCCCATGCTCCCTTCTTTCCTGAGCATCTGCTGCGAGCTCAGCGCCTGCCATGGGTCTTCACGTCCCGGCCTCACTGCACGATGCGGACCCACGTCTGCAGGCAACAATACCACATCTGATCCCAGCTTCTCTCTCAACTGCAACTCCATGGCCGCCATCTTGTCAACGATTGACGCGCTCACCTCGGCGGCAGCTGCCACCACAGTCCCACCTAAGCACTTGGGACATTGCCAGTCCCCTTCAGGTACTCCATCCAGCGCCGGATTCAGACACCACGTGTGATAACCACGGTTACAGGTGTCACACAGCAACATGGCTGCCTCCCCATCTGTCCTCATACACACCTCACACGCGAGATGCTTGCTGGGTATGGCTGCACTGCAGTCGTACTGGTCTTTCACTTGTAAGTGACATGGCGCAATACTTTGCACTGTGCTCTTCTCCCGCAGCTTCGTGCTGTCCTCCAACACTACCACTCCATCTCTTTGCACCTTGACTATCTTCAGGATGGCTGACTTGGTGGCCACCTCCATGCCAGAGCGCGGTTGTTGTCGTATATATACGAAATCGCCTGCCTTGAACTGGTGCGGCTTCGGCTCGTAACTGCCACTCCTCCTGTGCTCGTACCGTAAAGTGTCGCGGTGCTGAGCGATCTCCAGGTTGCACCCTGCATGTACCATGAGCCTCTTCACGATGGCGGCTCGCTGCAACAGATCATCAGCCAGTGTCTTCTCCTCCTGCTTCCCAAAGTCCAACTCGGGTCGAGCACGAAGATCCGGTGGCACCGTGGCTTCCTGAGCGAACAGCAAGGTGAATGGCGCCACTCCAGTGGACTGCTGCCTAGCTGCGTTGTAGCTGAGTACGAGTGACCAGAGCATCTCATCCCACTCGAAGTCCAGGCCCTTGTCGAGGGCCATCTTCTTGAAGCAAAACTTGAGGGTGCGTACCACCCGTTCAGTCAAGCCATTGCTCTCTGGGGAACTCGGTGAAGTCACTCTTCGGTCAATGAGACACTGCTCGCATAGAGCAGAGAACTCACCTTCAAACTCTGTGCCCCCATCCACCAAACATTCTGCAGGCGCCCCAAACACGGATAGGACATGATATCGAAATGCGTTGGCGATGGTGACGGCCTCCTTGTCGGGGATTGGAACGCACACGACGAATCGCGTGTAGTGTTCAATCATGACCAAGACGCGTTGGTTCCCAGCCTTCGTGATGCGTTTCGTGGGCCACGCTAAATCCAGGGACCAGCGATACATGAAGGACTTGATCTCCAGCGGCGTGAGATTCGCCTCCTCCCGTGCATAGTGCGTCTTCACCCTCTGGCAAGTCTGGCACTGAGTGACCACTGCTTGCACATCCTGTTTGATGCCTGCCCAGTAATGGCGCTGCCACAACAGGTTCAATGTCCGCCTGATGCCCCAATGGCCAGTCCTCTCATGGTACTCACGCACCAACTGAATCCTGTCACAGGGCTTGGGCACCAGCAGCTCCTTACCACTGACAGTGACCATGTATAACTCGCCCATGAGCTCGTCCCAACGGTGACGCGCTGCCCTCTTCCTTACCCTGTGATATTCCTCCTTGGGCACTTCCACTCTTCCTCCTGTCTTGATCCACGCGAGGCATAGCTCGTCCTCGTGTATGTCGGGGTGTCTTTCTCGGAATGACTCCTGGTTGGTTACGCTGGCTAGCATGGCAACCATCCTCGTCGTGTCGGGCAGCTTAGGCAGCCTCATCTCTTTCTCCTTTGTCACTGGTGCCCACTCTGGGGCTGAGCTTGTCTCTGCTGGCTTGTCTCCAGGTCTTGAAAAGGCCTGCCGGTGATGTGCCTCGTAGCCCGCGAGCTTCATGGAGGGCATCTTCCACTGCCTGCGGCGTGGAACAGCGTCGGCGGTGCCTAGCCCCTGTGTACCTTTCTGTCCTTGGCTGCACATGCGTTGCAGTCGTTCTTCCCAGTCCTGATGGCTGAGGCGTCGCGCGACTTGCTGGGTGTAGCCGCTGGAACTGGTGATCCACTCTGCTAGTTGGGCTCGCACCGGCTCGGCCGTGTCCTCGGAGGTGGCAGCCACCTTGGTGGCTTTCGTGATGGGGATGACAACTAGCGTGCCATGTTCCTCCTCCTCACTCTCCTCACTCTTCGGCAGTTTGGTCGTGCTGACCTCGGCAATCGCATACAGTAGCTCCATTGCTCTTCGGTCCATAGCAAGGCCAAGCACTCCTGCCAATTCTTCGTCTTTCATGCCATGTGCCGCGCGCAGCTCACCTGCGCTGTACCCCATGGCCACTGCCTTCTCGTCCAGGTTAACCTCTCTGGTCTCCCCCACTTCATCATCATCTCCCTCCCTCACCACTGTGCCTGCGCGAGGCGCGCGAAAAGCACGAGAGTTTTGCGTCGCCAAGATGGTTGGCAATACTCTCATAGGCTCCCCTACAACGTTGGCGGTGTAGTGAGGCTTCCTGTCTCCTGTGACGACCCTGCGTGGCTTCCAGCCTCGCTGCAGAATATCGCGCACGTATCTGTCTGGTGGTCTGTCCACCCGCTCCATCACCAGATTGAACTGCTGATTCTGGAACAGATTGCTCCAATATGCTCGTAGACGATGCGCGTATGATCCCGCGCGCGCCGCGTCAAAGGAGACCGGCTGGCCCACCACGCTGTTGATGATGGGGAACACCTCCTTCCTGATCTTCGAGTTCTCCTTGTGTGACAGCGGAGAAACGTTTTCCAGCACATATGCTGGCGGTCTCTGAGGCTGCAGCTGTTGCAGCGTGGAGAGGACTCGCACTGCCTGGTAGAACAGTCTGCTGTGCCTGCCCTCCAGACCAGCCAGCTTGCCAGCTGGTGACAGGTCCTGGCATGGATATCCACACACCATGACCCACTGCTCTCCACTCAATGCCCCTGCATGTACAAGGTCAATGAGGCTGGTGTCTTCGATGTTGCTGGGCAGTTGCTCCAAGTGGGCTGCCTCGGCACGGAACAAGTCAGGATGACGGCGACTGAGCGCCATGCACCTGGCCCTGGCTACCGTCTGGCTGGACTTCGAGATGTCCTGGTAGAGGTACTTGTTAACCTTAACTCCGCAGCGCAAGAGCATCTCTAGTCCAGCACACAGGCCCCCACACGGCTCATAGCAGACCACGCCCTCTTCTCTGGCTTCCTGGAAGAAGCTCTTGTCAATCACTCTCGTGTCGATCTTCTTCGGCACTTTGAGCTTGCCACCCTCCATGGTCTCGTCGCCGTATATCGCTGGTGAGCCTCCGGAATGCATACCCCTGATCGGCCGTACCTGACTGAGGGCATCCCAGGCGACCCGAGTCAACCTGCCCGAGCACCTGGCCACTTCCGGGTGGTCAGTGTCAAACATGACCCCCTTGTTACACTCCAGCTCTTCTTGGTAGTGTACATCAAACAGTCGATGGACTGCACTGGTCCCCAGCTGCTCCCTGACCATGTTCTCGCAGTAGTTGGCCACCTGAGCTTCTGGGCTCACTTCGGGGCCAAGTGGTGGCTCCCTGGTCACTTCCCAGCAAATGGCGTCTGTGAAGCAGCGCGTTGGCCTCTCGGCACGCCCCGCTTCCCTGGCTCGGTCCCCTTCACGGTCCAAACGGGCACCAGTCTCGTCTGCGGTGCTGGGCAGTGGATACCTGGATGGCACATCCGCGTTCTCATTCTTCGGACCTGGTCGGTACTGGACCGTGAACTCAAACTCCTGGAGGCTGATGGCCCAGCGTAGGTGTTGACCTTGTAGGTCACCCTTCTCCATGAGTGTTGTGAGCGGCGAATGGTCGGTGATCAGCGTGAAGTGGACCCCGTGCAGGTACTGTCGTAATGTACGGATGGCCCACACCACTGCCAGCATCTCACCCTGGAAGCTCGCATACTGTCTCTCGGTTTTCGACAGTGAGCGGCTGATGACCACACAGATGTGTTCTACGCCATTCTCGTCCTTCTGCCCCAGCACTGCGCCAATGCCATGGTTGCTCCAGTCTGTGTAGAGGAAGATGGGCTTGCTGTAATCAATGGGCTTCAAACATCTCCCCGAACACAGGGCATCCTTCAATGCTTGTAATGCCTGGTCCTGATCCTTCCCCCAAGCTCCCTTGACATCCAACACTTCCTTTCTGAGCAGGTCGTTCAATGGTCGTGCCATCTCTGAGTAGTTGGGTCCCATGGGTTCCCCCACCAGACCTTTGTAGTAGTTCATGAGTCCAAGGATGGAGCGTACTCCAGTTTTGTCCTCGGGCTTGGGCAGCTCTTGGATGGCCTTGCACTTGATGTCCTGCGCGCCAATGGTGTTATAGCCGATGCGGTAGCCCAAGAAGTCCACCGTGGCTGACCCGAAGGTTGACTTGCCCGAATGCAGACGTATCCCTGCATCCCCCAAAGTGCGAAGCACGGCTTCCACATCCTTGATGTGCTGCTCAGCGGTGTCTGAGTATATGCACACGTCATCGACGTACGCCACCGTGCAGTGTTGCAGATGACGTAGCTCGTAGTCCATGATCCTGATGAAGGCTGCGGTTGCTCCAGCTGCTCCAAACGGCATGGATGTGTAGCGATAAAGCTGGTTGCCCCACCAGAACGCTGTCTTGTCCCTGTCCTCCTCAGTGGTCATGGGAATCTGGTGGAACGCCTTGGTCGCGTCCAGGGTAGTCTTGAACTTGGCCTTGGCCACGCGCTGGTAGAGCTCTTCTGGGCGATGTGGTAACGTGTTATCCTTGAGCGACAACCGGTTCGTATTCCGGAGGTCGACGCAGAATCTCGTCGAGGTCCACTGTCCAGTGTCGTGATCCTTCTTCCCCGCGACCACCACGTTGCTGGCGTGTCTGCAGTGCTGCGAAGCCGGCTCGATGAAGCCATATTCCAGCAGTTCCTTGCAGTGCAGGTCGATGATCTCCTGCTCTCCCGGGCTGTACTTCCTCGGTCGTTGGTAAGCTACCTTAGTCTCGTCCTTGAAAGGGATGGCGAAGGTCGCATGTGTCGCGCCCCCATGGTAGCCTTGGATGTCCTGCGGCTTGTTGGCGAAGCAGTAGCTGCACCTCCTTACCACGTTGCGCATCTCCTCCCAATTCTCCTCGGTGAACTCGGGGTGTCCTCCAAAGGTGGCATTGAGCTCGGTGTCCAGCCACGCGGCCTCGTCCTTGGTGACCCTGGTCGTGCCCCCTGGCTGTAACGTGTCCAGCACTGTGTGTGGGAGCACCTCATCCTGCTCTGCCACCATAGCCTCCCATCCGGTGTCCCATTGGCGCGAAGACCCCTGGTCTTCCCAGGCGGTCCTGGCAGATCTGATCGGCGAGCTCGAGCACGTTTCCATCGTCAGCACGCCCTGAGGCTCCCCAGGGGCCACGACGGCCACCCAAGCAGCCACCGCTAGCAGCAGCAAAAGTTTTAAAATTCTGCCGGTACCCACTGGCTTAACTGGAGGGTGAAGGGTCAGTATGCAAGTCAACATCTTCCACCCCCCTTGCATACGGCCCAGGCCTCCTCCCGCAGCCACGTAGGCCACCAGCGCCAAGACTGACATCACATAGACAACGCGCGCCACCTGGTAGCAAGCGGCTGTGAACTGCAGGCGTTGCAGTCGAGCGGCAAAGCGCGGCTTCTGCATGCGCCGCGGAACAGCGGCCAGCGTAGCCGGCCCTGCGGCCAAGATCCGCTGGGCGACCGCCAGCGCGCGGCCCACCTGAGTCTCCAGCGCGGCGAATGTGCCACCACCTTGAATCAAGCCGGAGCATGGCAACCCATGGCGGACAATGTGGGCGCCAACTGTCAAGACGCACCCCAGAGTGACGGCCATGTGCGTGAAGTGCATGGCGAGCATGGCGAGGCAGAACCGTATCAACGGCACGTACCACAGCCCACGTCGAGCGTGGTGGAGCCCAGCTACCTCAAGAGCACCCTTGGTTAACAGCAGTAAGTGCCTGGCCAGCTCCAACAGCACTCGCAGAGGCGCCTGTTGATGTGCCCATGGCTCGAGTGGCGTTGCGCGTACGGCCCACAGCGCGCGTGCTATGGCTCTGCGGGGCGCGTCAGCGTGGAATGCCCAGCAGGCGACGACCTCACCAAGAAATCTGAATACCTCCATAGCCATCCATACTGCCATCACTGCAAAATGAGGCAGCTGCGGCCAATGCAAGCGCACGAACACCCCCATGAGCAGGAAGCACACCTGAGTGCGCTTCGCCCGCCTATCATCGGCGGGCTGCGTGCCCGGCTTTTCGCCGGGGCTGCTTCTCAGTAACGGGCGCGCCGAGCTGCAGCTGGCCCGGTGCCCCCTTGAAAAGGCCCCAGTGCGCTCTCCCTTCTCCTCTCCTCCCAGATCTCATCATAACTTTGGTTTCTCTGGGGAGCCCGCGACGCGCCCATGCCGGCATGCCGACTGCGAGACGCGTCCTGACGATGAGCGCCTTCCTCGGGGCTAGGAGATCTCCTCCTGCGCTGACCAGCCCGTGGTGAACTCTGCTGTGCGGCACTCTCAGTTGGACTCTGCGGGCGCGCTGTAGGATGGCCTGAAGGTCGAGTGCCGACCTGCGCAACGAAGCCACTGGAACGCTCCGGGCTGCTGGGTGCTGTAGAGCTCGGGGTCGATGGCACGTATGAAACGGAGTCCGGCTCTTGTGCAGCCGGAGGCACGGCTTCAGTCTGCTGCGTGCAGACGGAATGTGCCGGGGATCTCAGAATGTCTTGGATTGAATGGTGCTCAGGTCTCTGTGCCATGTTGCACTCCAAGCCCATGGTTGATATCCCACCAAGAACTCGGCCAGAGTAGGGTGTCGGCGCGGTCGTGGCTTGCGTGCCCATGGTTGATATCCCGCCGAGAACTCGGCCAATGTAGGGCGCCGGCGTGGTCGTTCTCGCCCCAATCCTCGCAGTTGCGTGGGCAGTGCGAGGTCGTTCTTCATGTTCTCTGATGATCGCCTGACGCGCCTGTATCGATTCCGAGAGAGCCGCCATGGCGAGGTGGTTTGCTGCGACCTCAGCCTCCCTCTGCGCCAAACTGGCAGACAGCCCAACCAGTCTTTCACCGATGACCTCCACTTCATCTTCCGTCAGCGGCGACGGTGTCCTGGTGCGACCCGTGTGAGTGCTCACACCCTCAACAGCTGCGGGGTCGGAAGAGTATCCTGAGATGCTGTCGTCTTCCTCCTCACTTCCTGCATCCCCTCCCTCGATTGGGTCCAGGTTTCTCATGAAGTCGTTTCGAAGACGCGCCTGCACCTCTGCCCGACGTGCCTCAGCCAGCAACGCCGGGCCCACCGAGGACGTGAACGCAGACAATGGTTCTCGGTGCATCACCGCCACCTTGTTCCAGGTCTCCCAGCTGCAGCAGTCAAACTTGCGCGTGCCTGAGGAGAGGTACTCCAAGGTGAACGCCATGCTGCTGGGCCCCTGCTCACTGTAGTAGCGATTGTCCTCAAAGAGGTAATACACGGCCTTGGACCGGGCGTTGGCACGGGTCTTAAAAACCCGTAGGGTGCCCTGCCGTGGGCCATCGCTCAAATGGCTTCTGGCGATCTCCAAGAGCTGGGTGCGATCGACCAGATGCTCCATATGCTTCTGCAAGGTGCCGAGGAGTCCTCCCGTGCAGCCTTTCGACTGCCCACCCAGAGGCAGAAACTCTCCCCTTTGTCCCACTCCTGCGGAGGAGGCGTACTGGTGCAGGGTCTGGCTGCTGAGTTGCTGCGTGTGCACCCCCTTTCCTCGACCCGCGAAGGGCTTCCCAAGCTGGAACTCGATCTCTCCCATGAAGCAACGGTACTGGATGAGGAAGACCGTCTGCCCATGCAACGCCATGAACTCCGAGATCCCTCCCAGATCCAGCCAATTGGCTTCCCTGGCTGTGTTCTCGCTGCGAGTGGGCGACTCCGGCTCGTAGGTGCCCTGGAACACTGCAGCGTGATACTCCAACATGGCAGGGTCGAAGGTGCCGTTGGGCCAGGTTGGATGTCGTAGACGAAGCGGTGCTGAAGATGGTGGCTGCGCGGAGCCAGATGGCCCTGCCTCATCCCCCCTGACCGTCTTCGACGTCCTGAGAGTCTTGGATGTGCGCACTGGAGGGTTTCTTCTGGCCCCATAAGTATCCAGCGAGTCCTGTGCTTGCTCCTCTGTCTTGCATGCACCGAGCATCACTCTCGTGTTGTCCCCCAGGTGCAGGTACTCCACAGCGGCGGCGTTCGTGCTAAACACCTCGCCATTGCCTCCTTCCCCATCTGTCACCGGGTAGAACTTCCCCACCTTGTCCGCTGCGTCTGACAGCGTGAGCTGCGGGATCACGTTCACCTCGCTCGCCACCTCCATATCGTACCTCATCTTCAGACGAGCTCGAAGGTCAGCGATGTCCACTCGCTGTACGTACTTTAGGTGCTGGTACTGCCAGCGCTGGTCCTTCTCATAGTAAAAAGGCAGCTGGAACTCGCCAGTCATCTTGCCCATGGGGTTCATGATGGTGACGCCTTCCATGGTGTGACGTACCATGCGCTCCATGAGATCCCATTGGGCGCGAGTGTGCTCGCTGAGTACGCAGAACTGGCGCGCCACCTTGTCCCACATGAGCTTGCCCGTCACGACTCCTGGGTACGTCTGATGGGTGTTGAGGACCTCCTGAACACTCGCCATCGTGTACCTTCCTGCCTCCCGATGGGCACCACAGTCAGGGAGTGGGACCTGGTCGTTGTCCTTCTTGCCGCTCGGCCTCGTGGTCCAGGTTTCTGAGGGTATCTTCGTCTCCTTGTCAACCTTCTGGTCCACCAACGTAAAGTCGGGCCACAGTAGCTCCGTCTCCAGGATGGTCTTGTATTCTCCACATCGCGGGAACTTGACCTGCACAAATTCTGCGTCTACACCACCTCCATCGCCCTCTTCGCAGAGTGTGCACAGACGAGCATAGCCCGTGCGGTCGATGTACAAGCGCTGCTGAGACCAGCTACTCTCCTTGTCTTGGTAGTCCCACGGGTTCACTGCCATGCCCCCCCATGGCTGTACGCTGGCCAGCTTGAAGGCAGCTTCGCTCTCGGCCTCCTGCCTCAGCGTGAGGTCTGGATAGCGAGGGTCTGACTGAGTTGTGGTCAGGCTGGCTTGAGTGCGGGACTCCCTCGCATCTGGCTCTTCAGCACTGGACCACTCACCCCTGGTCGCCACATTGGCTTCCCGCTGGCTGCGTGATGATGCTTGTAGCATGCCCAGCATCTGGTCTGTCAAGGACGTACCAGGCGGAGGAGGTTCGTACGTTGCGTTCTCGGCGTGTAAGCTGACCCGCCCAGTGAGCTCGACTTGCATCATTGAGCTGGGTTTCAAGAAGCCTGCCTCCACCATGGACTGGCAGCGCGCCTCAAGCCTCTCCCTCTCATCCGAGTTGAACCTTCTCAGCCTCATCTCCTCTAGCCATGACGCCAGGCTCTCCATCAGCTCGGGGTGGTTTCGCGAGAATGCACAAGGTGCAGGCGAACACCTTTCCCCTGCGAGGGCCAGACGGTCCTCTCCCCTCGTGTCCAGGGACACTGCTTCACGTGGTGGTAGCTCGCAATCATCAAAAGCGGGGGCAAGAGTGCGCGCTGTCGCGGCCTCAACGTCGAAGATCTCGGTCGCCAGGCACACTCTCGGGTCTTCATTCCGCTTGCTCCTTGCATCGACGGGCGGCGTCAACTCGATCAATGGCAACGTGACCTTCTCCTTCATACCCAGTGACACCGCGGCCTCAGAAGTAGCAATGCCTCTGTAGAGGTCGATGGTCAACTTGAGGGCGTTCTTCAGGGGTCCAGTGCCCACCAAGAAGTCCCACGTCGTGTCATTGGTGTAGGTGACGAAGGCGTGGAGCCGATGCAGAGTCATGTACGGCGTGCCCGCAGCGAGAACCACATCCACGTAGCAGTACTTCGTGAATTCCGCAGGGCTGCCATCACATCTCGCCACCCTGGCCCCTGTCTCTGCATCAAAGATGGTCAAGCCCAGCCTGTTGGCTGTCCTGATTGGGATAATGTTGCAGTTGGCCCCCGTGTCCAGGAGAAGCGCTTTGTACAACATAAGCAAGCCTCCAGAGGCCATCAGCGCCATCCCTTGTGCCAGAGACTCGTTCAGGAGCTTGCATACGGGCTGGACCTGCGCCATGGCAGTGAGCTGTTCCTCTGTAAGGCCACTGAGCATCCTCTTCTTCAATAGCTCGTACGCCTTAGCGTCCATGGTCCCTGCGTGCAGCTCACCCCTCTCGCTGAAGTCTCTCACCCCGTAGCTCTCCTGGACGGTGGCCGCTGCAGCTGTTACACGCACCGTCGTCCTCTCCTTCCTGGGCTGCTCCACCATGTCCTCCGGCATCTCATCCAGAGGAATCTCTTCTTCGTCACTGTCGTCGCCCGACTCCATGCCCGGGCAGTCATCATCCTCGTCGCTGGTGTCCTGGCAGTCTGCTGCTGAGGCTGTCGGCACGGGGAGCTGGTCGTTCTCAGCCAGTTCCACCAAGGTCTCCACACCCCTTGGAGCTGATATGCGACCTTCTGCTACGAGTCCAGCAGCTAGCTTGCGGAAAGCTGCTCCCAGGCTCTTGATCACGGAGGCCATGAGCTGCACCTTCCTCTGCATCTCGTCCGCCGCAGGCGCCATGGGCACCTGTGCGTCTGCCTCGTACTCCTCGGGTGTCTTCACTGGGAAGCCCCTCATGCGCTGGGTACTTCCCAGGGCTACTGCTGGAGCCGCCGTGAGTTCAGACTCCACACTCTTGCACAGCGTCTCGGGGAGTGCCCCCAGACCCAAGGTGTTGAGGGCGCTCGAGAGCTCCTCTTCGCCCATCTCCTCGGCCATGGCTGTGAGTAACTCGGTTGGAGGGCCAGACGACACTCCTACCCCTGCGCTGCCATGGTGGTGCGCGCATGTGTCGACGGTGTGCGTCTCTCTCTCCGCGACGTGCGCTGCGACTGGTTCCCCGTCGGAGCCCTCATCCTCGGACAGCACCTGCGACTTCACGCTGCCCGCACGACTGGCCGTCTTCCTGGCAGCCACCATGCCCTGGTACTCTGCTTTCAACGCCTCGGGATTGCCAGTGGCGCTCTTCTGCTTGTCCTCTGGTGGCTGTTTGGCTCTGTACTTGTCCTTCTCTTCGTTGGACAGCTGCTGCCAGTCCGTCACCAGGATGCCCCAGTCAGAGTTCTTGAAGCGGTTCTTCAGGTTATACATGCGCAGAGCGGCGTTCTCCGCGTCCCACCACTTGCTGGAACCAAGCCTGCTTTCGTGGAATCCAGCAGGCATCTTGACGTGTTTATAACCACTCCTGCACTGCTCGGGATCGGACTCATGCCAGCCCCCTCCAAAGCAGCGCAAGCACTTGGGCTTGTCGTTCGTACGCACGCCCTCTGCTGGCGGTGGTGTCTTGTTGTAGGAGGCCTTCTTAGCCCTTTCGGCCACATTCACCTCCTTCTTCATCTTCTTAGAAGGTGATGCATCTACCTTCTTGCTGTTCTCCGGTTCGCCTGACTGCGCCACCTCAGAGGATTCAATCTTCTTGATCGAGTTCTTTATGGCCTTGAGGTCAAGGCCATGCTGTCGCGCCTCCCAGGTGGAGTACTGGCAGCCACATCGTCTGGTGATCTCCTGGAGGAAGGTGAGGATCCAAGACTCTGCATCGCCCTTGAGCTTGTCTTGAACCTCGACGATGGCCTCCAGGTCCTTCCAGGTCACCCGATTGGGTGGCGGGAACTGTGCCCTCAACTGCTCCTTCACCCGCGTCTGGAAGATCTTGATGCGCAGGTTGTCTACGCAGTCCTCGATGAAGGTACGCAGCTCTTCATCGCTCAACACCTTCCCAGTGTTGAGCTGCATTTCCCTGCGTTGGCACATCTTCATGTAGGTCAGCCCATCCTGTCCCACCTCCTGTGGCTTCTGTGTCAACAGATCCACTTTCTCTTGAGTCCCTTTCATCATGAACTTCTTGTCAAGGGCAGCGATGAAGCCCCTGAGCGCGTAGAAGTACTGGGTATCACGGGTGCCATCACGTCCCGTCAAGCCTTTCAGGGAGGTTCCATCAGTCAGGTATTCGTCGGAAACCTCCCCTTGGGTGTCTTGGTTCGTCACCGGCCTCGCTATCACCCACGTGGCGCCAGTGTTCATCTCATTGAAAGGGGGCCTAGCGCATGGAATAGTACCCTCGAGTGGGCCATGCTCGCTAGTGTCCTTCAGGACTCGGTCCATGTTGGAGGTCACTACCCCCCCTCTTTCATAGTTCTCGCGCCACCAGCTGAGAGCTTGTGAGTTCTCTCCAGCCAGACACGCAGGGATCATGTCCCACAGATATTCAAAATCAGGGGGAGTCTCTCTCAGGGTCTTCAGCTGAGCTTCAGTGAGAGTGCCAGCCCCGGACCTGAGCCTCTTCCTGACGTTGGCGTTGTGCTGCCGTACGAAATTCTCGCACATGTCGGCGAACTCCCTCAGGAACTTGGGCCGATCTTCTTCCTTGGTGCCCGTGTAGTTGGGCAGCGTCCCAAGGTTGACACGAGCGTAGTCAGTATACTCCATGTCTTCTTCAAAGATTACTAATGGCTCCTGGGCTTGGGCTTGCAGTTGGACTGGTGCTTGTGCCTCAGGCTGTACTAGTGCTTGTGCCTCAGGCTGGCCACCGGCAGCCCCTTCCTCTCCCTCCAGCTCTGAGAAATGCTGGCTCACTCGTATCGCCCTCTGAGCACGCCTCTCTGCCCGTTGCTGTTCCTCGCGGTCAGCCTTGGATTCCGTTGCTACCTTTCTGGTGAAGAAGAAATACTGGTGTGAAGGCTCTTTTCACTCCACACTTTCCAGCTTACCAGTACGGATGAATCCGTCCCTGGCCTCACCTTTCAGTGCTTTGCTCTAAGTAGCAATCACTGCCAGCATAATCTCGTCCACGACTGGTGAGCAAGGTTCCATCTGTGACCCGGTCTTATATTGGCTCTCCCAGATGTCCAGCAGGGTTGCCTCTGCACTTAGTGTCTCTGGTCCACGCAGTAATGTCAGTAGAACGCCAGCATGAGTCAGGTGACCACAAAGAATGCTGTCGTGAAGATGCCCACTGACAGTCCTGTTTCGCTCCACGCCTTCAGGCGTACCAGTACGGATGAATCCGTCCCTGGCTTTACCGTCTGGTGCTTTGCTCCAGCAGGATGTCACTTCCCGAAATAGCCCAGTACATAATTCTCAACGCTGCAATCATGTTCGTAAAATTAGCAACTGGCTCCGCTGTGACCGCTGTCGCTGTACTTCGCAAGACTGGTGAACTTCGAGTGTCGCAACAGCCTGCTTCACTCAACCTCTTCCAAGGCTTACCAGTACGGATATATCCGTCCCTGGCATCACCATTCAGAGGTCTCGTTCTTCAGGACTGCTGTTGAACTCTCAGCATTACAGACGACATGTCTGTAATAAGGCACATTTTTGTTTTGAAAAAGACTGTTAATTACAGTTCTGACGCAGTCGCACAAGGAGAAGTCCACAAATGTATATCTTTACAAGCATAAGAATACTGTATCTTATTAATTATCTCATAACACTGCTGTTTTCGCGGTCTCAAGCGAGTCCTGGTTATTCTCGGAATCACTGTTACGAAGGCAAAACAAAAATGAGCGTCTGCTCACTCTCACTACGCCGCCCTACTTATTCTCGCTATCTCCAAACAAGTGTAACACCCATCCGTATTTCCGTATCTCGTCACTGTCATAACTCCTCGCGCGTATCGTACTGCGCGTGTCATACGTTCGTCACAGAGACTGCTACAGCAAGTGTCACAACCCGGCTGAGGTACACGATAAGCCGTGGTTTGTGACAGACCTCCGGGGAGTAAGTGCTTCGGCAGCGAGTATACCGGCCCATCCTGTTGCGCCGCCCTTTTCTTTCTACGATTCCATGCGACCCTTCATTGTTATGGAGCTGCCATCGCTGGGTTGTGGGACAATGCCCAAAGCTCTTCACAGGTTGAAGAGTCGCTGATCACCGGTCTCTGTGGGCCTCTTGTCACTGAGTTGAGAGACAGGGTGATACTCGCCGGCCCATTCTGTGGAGCCGCTTCCCTTTTTTCACAAGCCCCTGCGACCCCAAGCCGCTGCAGCACCGGCATCGCTGGGTCGTGGTATGGGGCTTACGGCTTTTCGCAGGTTTCCGCGGCGCTCGCCACAAAGCACTGGAAGCCTCTCAGTTGCTCATTTTGCGACGGTGCTCCCACAGCTGCGCCGAGAGGAAACTGCCTCTTTGACCCTGCGTGGTTAGGCGGACTGAGCTGTGCATCTCTCTGGGGGCCGCGGCCCGACTTGACTAACGAGGGCCTGGCACAGAAGTGCTGGACGGAGGAGGCTTGTGGCGGCGTTGAGGGAATAGTGCGCCGCTCGGAGACTGCCCCATCTTGCGGCATCTTGTTTGATTCTCCAAGGGTCGCATCGACCTCTGGCAGTGGCAGGGTCGTCATCGTTGAGGGGGGGGGAAGGAACACGCGGCCCGCAGCTTTTCGTGCATCCTGCGTGCGGGAAGTGCACCCCTCACGGACATCCGGCTGTTCGTTGGCGGCGCCCCAAGCCTCCCCAAAGTCCACGGCGACGGCTGTTTTGCTTCGCAGGTCGCTGGAGCCCAGAACTCTGACGGGAGTCGGCATCCCATCCCTGAAAGGGAAAGCGGACTGAGTTCTGCATTTTTTTGGGAGCGACGGTCCGAGTGGACGCACCGGGGTCTTACACATCGTGCCCCTCAGTGCGCAGGGGTTGAGCGATGCTGCGTGGGGGCATTACGCCGCCCAACAACAGGCTCCCCTCTTGGCGCCCCGCTTATGCTTATGAGCTCTGCTGCATCAAGGGGACTTGGAGCCAAGCCTCGATGGAAACCTATAGGGAACGACCAGGGAAGCCAGATGGCACCCAGAGCAGGGAAGATATCTTCCGTCGAGCTGGTACGGCCCCAAACCAAAATTTCTTTCGGCCCGCCTTCGGCCCGCCCGGTCCAAACTACAAAATGCCCGCCGCAGGCGCGAAAATTTTAATCTTAAGTATGTGAAAATGCAAAAATCGCAAAATTTTCATCAAAATTTTAGAAGTTTGCGCCAAATTGGTTCGGCCCCAAAGCAATTTCTCTTTCGGCCCCTCTTCGGCCCGGGCCTCATTTTGGCGACTCAGTTCGGCCCGGGGCCGGCCAATTGGGGTAAGATATCTTCCCTGATCCCAGAGAGGTAGATAAATACTGTCCCCTTGCGCTTGCCTGGGAAACATTTTCATTTGTAAGTTTTTCTGACACTTGTTTAAAACCCTGCCATTTTAATAACCTCCGCAACCGGGAGGTGACTGGAAGGATGGAAACCGTAAGACTGTTAGCCGGGCGCGGAAAGGGAAGTAAGATCGGATCAGTAAGTCCCGGGTCACGGGCAGATACCGGCCCCTCGCGGGAGCACAGCGAAGCCATGCCTGACAGCATACCTCTCGGGGAGCCCCGTACTCCCTGCTGGCATCGGCACAACCCACCACAAGCTGTATCACCGACATCCCCACTGGAATGTGGTACTGCAGAAAGTGTGATGCCGCATAGTAGTGCCTCTGTACACATTTGATATACCTGTAATATACCAGATACGTATTGCAACTATATTGTAAGTATTATGCAATATGTGAGAAGATTTCTTGTCCCTTTACCCCTGCAGTCGTGCGGCACTCTGGTTGTAGACATATATATGTGCACATGTATTCAAGAGATTCTGCATGAGTGAATGTGTCAATATGTGTTCAACACATATGTTGCAAACGTGTTGTATAATTCATCTGATTGAAGACATGTTGCATATGTATTGAACGATTCCTCATGCGTGAATGTTTCAACATGTGTTCAACACGTGCTCAATACGTGTGTTGCAGGCAGTTGCAGGCATATTGAACACCCCTCCAATCGGTTTGCCCCATTTCAATACATCGGCGCCCCAATTCATAAAAGCCCCCAGAACCGACTTCTGCGGTACGCGTCCAAACGTGCCGTGAAAACTTGTCCCCATAACGCTAGACCCTTCCTTAGATGATACCATGTGCCAGTGCGTGAGTCTTACACCATTTGGGTGCCCATGCTAGCATACTCATTTTCGCTGTGTCCAGGCTGATCGCGGTTCAATAGTTTGGCCAATATGTTACACGTGTATTGCAATATCTAGATATTAGCATACCGTCTTCAATATGACTCCAATATGCCTCCAATACGTGTTCAACACGTGTATTGAACGCATCTAGAAACGTAGGGTCAGCAGATGCAGATCAAGGCGGAGGTGTTGCAAACGAATCACATCTCCTACGCCAACGACTACGCAACGCATTAGTCGGTCGCTACAATGCGTCAGGATACTTGGGACCTGATTGTTAAAATCATGCATGCGTACGGCGAGTGTATTCTGAAGGGGATGGATAAGACCGCCCCACCAAGGGGTCGGGTAAGAAACACAAGATCTGGGCTCCGGACAGTGAGATTGTTGACTTGACTACCGAGGCGTCTGGGGTGGAGGAGGCGTTGAAGGATGTAGGTGTCGACCCCAAGAAGAAGAAGTCGGGTACCAAGGCCAGGTCTAAGCGTGTTCCTCGAAGCGCCGGTAACACGTTGAGTGTCGGTCAGCCGGCACAGCCTTTGCAGCAGGCAATCGTGAAGGAGAGCGAGAAGAAGGAGTTGGGCATGCCCCTGTTCCAGACGATGCTCGGGTTTACTCGGACGTGGAGGTTGATGATTACTTGACCGGCGTTCTGAGGAAAATCATGATGACCGAGATCACCATCCAAGAGGCGATTGAAACCCTGAAGAAGTTCAAGGCCCAACGCAACGTTCAGGCCTGGATCGTGTCGCAATCTGGGGTAGAGAATTGTGATGCTTTTGAGAAGAAATACGGCGAGACTTGGGCTTGCCAGGAGGCCATCGAGCGATGCGTCAAGGCGGTGAAAACCGGTAAAACTGGGCGAGGGGGGAGTCAGCTCACGGTTCCCAAGGCCATCGTCCAATTCGTCCAAGACTGCAACACGTGGCTTGCCCGGTGTAATGCCGGAGAGGGAGACCTCACCAGGCTGCCCGTGAACTACGTCCCCAATACAACAGTTAAGGTGTGCGTTCTTTCAACATTCTTTGTTGTAATAGTCGTGCTCCTAATGTAGTTGCATGTTTTATTGCGCTAGCATGCGGCATTGATACAACAAGCGGAGTTTTGGGTCATTCAAATATTAACAAGCGGTTTGCGGTATAATAGGCGCCACTTCCCTCCCCCGTTGTGGAGGATGCTAACGAGGCACCGCATGAGAAAGAGTACGAGCAGATGGAGGCTCAAACCGGCAACATGGTCTACAAATACGAGTTGACGAAACTCGAGGCTGTCCCGAAGATGCATTACGTGGGGGCGATACTGGACGTTATTTACGACTTCGATACAGAGGTGTCAGAGCACGCGTTATCCGATGCCAACCTGCTCAAGTTCATAAATGCCTTTGCGGCGCTCACCACCTCGCCGAACTGGACAATATTGATATTTTGTGGGTTTGGTCAGCAGACCGGGTTCCTGAAGATCCTGGAGAGCAAATGCAACGGTGGGGCCCAGCGCATATGGTGGCGCAAGGAAAACCAGGATGTGGGTGCCAACAAAGCCATCCGATACAATGTCCTCGAAGCGGCTGTCATTGGGTTCCAAATGGCGGACGTGGAGTCCGGGGAAAAATCCACTCGTAAACCATGGATGTGCGACTTCGACATGGATGCGGAGGCGAGCTCGAGGGCGAATTTGTTGCAGGGTTATTCTGTCGTCAAGCAACCCTTCCGAGACAATGGAAAGTGATATGCGCTCACCAGAAGCCCCAGCACCTGCTGGTGGAGCTCATCAACTGCCACATTATGGGACCCGCACCTTTCGCCCGGGTAACAACGCGATTCGTCACCCCACTGGATCTTGGATGCGGGGTGTGGGGCCGCGACGGCCACACTGGGTGCGGCTCTCCGGTGCGGCCTGAACGCTGTCGCGTTCGACTCCGACGACGACATGGTGCAAGCAGCTAGTCAGCGGCTGGGGAACATTGCCGACGAGCCTGACGGCGATATGGAATGCATGTCACTCGACGAAACAGCGAAGCTCAAAGAGGAAGCACGCAAATTGGAGGAAAACCTCAAAAAAGCTGAACAAGCGAAAGAACTCGCCGCCGTGGCTGCGGACCTCCACCATTTGATTAATGGCGACGGTGATGACAAGCAACCCCCTGAAACCGGCACGGATTCTGGGCAACCCGAGGCACCCGTTACTGGTGCACCTCCTGAAGAAGGCGCCGAGGGAGAAGGAGAGGCAGGAGAAGGCGCACCAGGAGACAGCGAGCCCCCCGTACCTGTAGAAGACGCACCAGCGGAGTAGATAGTGCACGCCGTGCCAAATGCCTGTCTTGAACCTGGAATGAACGCAGATACCGCGTAGATTGTGGTCGCAGTGCTAACGACTAGTCCTGAACATTAATAAAACACATGTACAAAATGATATTAGTCACCGCATCATATTTTGTATCGTGTTTACCAAATTGAATGCTTGCATGTGCTTGTGAATTTATTATAAGCACTCATACGTACGTACAGTGGTATTTTTATCACTTTTTATTGTATCTGAGGTCAGGTGATAAAGAATTAAGAGTGTTAAACTTTTTCGCGATCTCGAATTATTTAATCAAAGTTTTTTATTTTTTATTTAACACGATGTACAATCCCACGAAGCAATTAATTTAAAAGATTATTTTATCATCTATCAAGCACATGAACGCCATGAAACAATATTTATTTTAAACATTTCCTTTCATCGTATTATCAATCTCTACCGTTTACTGCGTGTATTCTTTTCAACGCAAAACTGACTGTATGCCTACGTTTGATAGCTCAAAATGTAGCCCCATACACGCCCAAACTGGTTCGCTGGTTCGCTGGTTCGCTGGTTCGCTGGTTCGCTGGTTCGCTGAAATAATGCGGTGAGATGAAATAATGCGGTGAGATGCATACGATATTATGATAAGCAAAATTACGGTTCTGTATTCGTACAAATATTGTTATTCACAACATACAGTCAGCAGATAGTGAATTAATAATAACGAATGATCCGATCTGTGGCACAGTCGATAATGATATTCGCAGCAGATCATGAAATTAACTGCCGATAATCATATTCATGCAGCAGATCATGGTATTAAGTGCTGTTTATTTCCACATAATCATATCCATAGCACATCATGTTATTAACTTCAACATAACAAATCATCACTTTAAATATATCGTAGTACAATATGCATCGATACTCAATATTATTAGTGTACATACAGTACGCCCTACGTGAACGAAAGGCGGGAACCGAGAGCCTCAGCAACGAGCTCTAGCTGCTTGCAGATAATGCACTTCCCTGCAAAGGCAGACATAATCAAAACAACGAAGTCAGCCTGTAACTCCGTATGCGTGGTGAGGGCGAAATATAACAGCACGGTGAGGCAAATTGTCAGTTTCCCCGTCGGACGGATGAGTCGAATTATTTATATATTTTTTCTTTAGCTTTATCACCTTCTTGGGAATCGTGGGGATTTAATAGTTTATACTTTATCATTATCTTTATCACCTTGGTGTCAGTCGTGGAAAATTAAATAATTTATAATTTATATTTACCTTTATACAGACGTTACTAGAATGTCCTAGTGACACAGTGAAAACGCTGAACGCCGTAGGGTTTGAGCGAGGCAATCGGGTATATCAAAAGATAGAAATGAATACACGACTCTCAGGCTATCTAAGCTCTGAGGCCGTCACTAGGCAATCATATCGTGTGTCACAGTCTAAGCTACCGAAGTCGAACTACTGAGTACAGGTAGGAAGTCACTGTACTGTCACTGTCACTGTCATACGTCATACGTGATACTGAACTACTGAATCTCAGCACACCACCTCGGCTGAGGTGGCACAAGAATGTGAAACAGGTAGCTAATGCAAACTAAGAGGTCCCCGTCCACGGATCAGAACAACATCAACCAAAGGGCCGACCTGCCGCCATCCCCGCTTCCGGCTAACCCTCTAAACCGAATGCTAAAGTACTAGTATATGCATGCCAACTAGGTGGACTGCCACAAGGATATGAAAATAGCAACTGGTCTCTGCCAGATCTCGCTCCCCGATAGATACTCTCATCTGATGCTGCTCAGCTCGACGGTCAACCAGTACTCGAGGTCATAGAAGATGTCAAAGAGGTACAGGATGTAGTCAAAGGCCAGAATCCAGTCAGATGTGCTTAAGGTCAGAGTAGAGCTGTCGGTGTCTAAGGTCTCATAGGGCAGGTCATAGGTACCAGTCTGTCCACGAACACAAAGTCCAGTCCAGAAGGGCACCACGTCAAAGGGCATCAATCCAGTCAGACCAGAAAGACCCCTTGCCCGACCGCTGCCGGCTCATAGGCCTGCAGCTCAGCCGGACAGAGGACCAGAGAACCTAGGAGTCACCCGCACCACTGGGGTGCGGGCGGATCACGTCCATGAAGGACTCGATCATGCTGATGATCACCCGCACCTTGTCCTTGAGCCCAGGAAGAGGTTTGGTGAAGATATCAGCCAGGTTGAGTAAAGTGTTGATGTAAACAGGCACTAGGTACCCAGCACACACCCACCCCCGAAAGCAGTGAAAACGGATCAACACATGCTTAATCTTGGTGGATAGCATGACATTCCTCAGAATGGAGGAGGCCGCCTGGTTGTCAATCATGACAGCCACCGGGAGCTCCAGCCTGGGAATGAAGGGTCCAGAGGTACCATACATGCCAGACCGCTGAGAGTGGTACTCCCGCGGACCGTCCTCATAGCCCGTGCCATCATATGGTACTGGCACGGCGTGAGGCAGGGCATACAGGCTGCTGTCAGGAACAGGCTCAGCCTCCCGGTAGTGTAGGGGGGAGGCGGGGCCCATCTGACCATGACCCATAGCATGATTCTCGAAGAACGTGGCCGCCCTCTGCACCCAAGAAGTGTCAGCTGCAGGGAATGCCGTAGACAGAGCCAGAGCAGACACACCCGGCTCCTGCTGCGTGATTCTGATAAAGCCGAACATCTCCACAATCATATGGATAGCAGACATGGCCCGCTGCCCAACCACAGAGGCGGCCACATACTCAGATCCAGTGGAGGACATCTCAGCATCAGTCTGGCGGGCACATACCCAATGAAGGACCATGCCGTTGAGGAATACAATGCCTCCCGAGTAGGAGAGACACCCGTTGAGTTTGTCACGAGCATGGTCAGCATCCGAATACACCTGTATTGTGAGCACAGAAAGCGGTGCACTGGGGTAAGCATAACGGATACGGTAGTGCCGTGTGAAGTACAGATACTGAGCCACTCTCTGAAGTGCCTCCCAGGCCTGAGCCGAGGGGCATGAGGAGAACTGTGCCAGATATATGACCGAGTAATAGATATCTGGCCTGGTGCACCGTGCAATCCACAGCAGGGACCCAAGCAGTGAGAGATACGGGGTGACAAGGGTGAGATCAGGGTGCTCCGGCTTCTGGATAACGAGGTTCACATCCATCGGATTGTGATAGGTTTTGGCCGGAAGCTTGAACTTGGACATGAGCTCCTTGATCTGCCTGGTTTGGGACAATGCAATGCCCCACCGATCATAGTCAACCGCAAGCTGCAGGACGGCTGTCATACGGCCAAGATTCTTGCTCTTGAATGCCGCCTGGAAAGCTGCCCAGAAAGCCTGGTGGAAGGCATCATCACATGTCAGCCCGAAGTCATCCACGTAGACAGCCACGAAGGCCACGAACACAGAGGTCACAATATAGTACAGGCACGGGTCATATGTGGACTGGGTGAAGTGCATTCCCTGATAGGTGAAGGACTTCATGAATTTGTTGGCCAGTTTCTGCCAGGAAGCACCAGCCGTCCGTAGCCCGTAGAGAGCATAGAGCAGCTTGGCATAGCCATATCTGCCCTTATACATATACCCAGAGGGGAACCGCACATATATAGGAACCTCCAGACGGGCATGAACAAAGGCCTGACTGACGTCAAAGTGATAGACCATAACCCCCATACCAGCAAAGATAATAGACAGGATGAAGAGAAGGCGGAAGGTGGGCAGGTCTGCTACCGTGCATGCGGTCTCAGCTTGGGTGTAGCCCCAGTGCCACGTGGCAGCCACGGCCATCCGAGCTTTATGAATTTGGACGGGCGGTAGACCATCCCGTGGCTTCCAGGGCTTATTCAGCACAAAGATGGTGCTGGTGGCGATTTCACCGTCGGGTAGCACCTCCACCGGCTCTATCTTACCCTGGTCAATCAGAGGCTGCACCTCCCCACCGGTAATAGCCTCCTCCCACTGAGCTCCATCAGGCATAGACAGTGCCTGGCGGTACCCACCCGGCAGTGGCAGATCAGGAGCTGCAGTGTGGTACAGGCGCTCGGCGAGGTCAGCAGAGATATGACTGAAGCCGAGTGTGCCGCTGGCTGGCAATGTACCGACCGTGTCCTCTGGTGGGACCACATAGTGCGGAAGGAGCCACTGGTCCTGCTCCGGGTGGTCGGAGAAGGGAAGGTGGCAAGCACTGTGGGTATCAGGGAACACCACCAGACTGGCACGGAGGTCCATGGCATAGGCACGGGGGGCAGTCACATCACCGTAGGCCATAGGCCGGAAGAGCACCCCATAGGACCTGGACCGCCTCATGTCCGTGGACACAATGAGTGCCGGATA